>DWJK01003388.1:0-13201 GCA_018248815.1 Croniades pieria auraria
TGGTATGGTTATACCGCCATTAGTCGGTCGCCAGAGCCTCGTTCGCTAACCGGCAGGATGCACCACGTGCAGGTGAGCTTGGCTGGGAGCACTAAGGTGGAATTGTGCTCCCTTACATCCCCTTATATATTAGTATCCAAAAGTTGTAGGCTTTCAATTAGGTTAGTCAATATATTTATGTGAAAAATTACATTTCTAGGTGCCAATTTATTGTCTGTCAGCACCAATAAATATGGTGAAGGAGGCAAGTGGACGGGATTCACCAGCAGAGTGCTCAGAACCAGCTGAAGGTGGTGTGGCTTCTGTGCTGCGGCTGCGATTGTCCACCACCTGCAGGGATGTCGAACTGGCAGTGTGTGCCAGACACACTGTTGCACATTGCAAGGCTAAGTTACATGTAAGTAGTTTTCAGTATAATCCTTTTATAGCTTTCATCGATGAGATTTTTGCATAAACAAAGTGTTTATATATGTGTTATTAATATATGACATATGTTTTTATCGTAATTAGGCACAAGAAAACATTGAGCCGTGGCGACAGCGCTGGTTTTATGGTGGTAAGCTGCTTGGCGACAGACTGTTGGTGGAAGAGGCTCGTGTGACTCCTGGCTATGTGGTGCAGGTCATTGTAAGCACGGAGCCACCACCACCAAGCTAGTGCTTGTGGTCAGTATAAGTAATGTGACTTAATTAATTATAAAATCTTCATGCCTAAATTCCCTGAAGGGCCCACTACAGAGGAGTGTAGTACACACTGATGATCCACCTGTTACTTTCTATGTCCCTTCATGAAATAGGGGGTGAGCCTATTTCCACATACTGGGTTGTTCTAAGTTAGAAAATTCTGATAGTACAAGACTCTGGAATGTAACCCACGACCTCTCAATCAGGAGACCCACTTAAAACCATTTCACCAATGAGGCAATTGTAAAAAGAATTAGTTATAAAAATAATATAAACAAATAATCAACCTTTTCCACTTCACACATAGCCATCTAATTCTAACATTATGCAGAGCTGCTGTAATCAGACAAATCATTAAGTACATGTTTGAACTTCCTTATTAATACTTAAGTGTAGTTTACTTTAAATCTAGGCACAAAACAGATACTCATGTTCATATATATATGTGCAGGTCCTGGCTGGGAACCGAACCTAAAACTTCTGACACAGCCATCAGGTTCTCTGGCTCACTGAAGCAGTGGTTGGTTAAACATGACAGCTGCTCAGTACGAGAATAGTTTTTACTTTGAAAAACTGTTCACATATCTACTGTATCAAAATCATATCCAATTTTGTTGGAGTTTACAGTCAACATATCTCAATGATATTTTATGACATTAAATACATATTGCTGACTAATTAATTTCAATCACAGTTAATCATCAATGTCTGTATGTTTCACAGTGTCAGCTATCAACAAAGCCTCACCAACAACACAATGAGACAAACAAACCAACTATGTGTGCATAACCCTTATGTGTGTATAACCAACATTAAGTAATGATAAATTGTTTTGGTAATGTTATCTCTACTTGTTGCAAGGGATCAGATAGATTCAGTTTATGGTGGGATATAATAGTGCATATTTTAAAATGCAAATGAAAATTTTGCAATGAATATCATTGTTACTATCCCAAATTAACTTTAGTTAACACTCATTCAACCCAAGATATTAAAATGTTGTGGTATGAGTGTGCAATGTGTCTATATTATTCATACATAATTATGTGTAGACTATGAGAAATATGTTGGCTAGTATTCACTGTAATGTCTGTAAAATGACAAAATATTCACAAAAACATTGCAACCTCTGATTGTTCATTTTTGCTGAAATGTTTATACTTTGTGACAGATATAGGTGTGATAGTAATGTATCTTGATCTACATAATGCTCAATAGGGCCTATTACCTTGGGGTATGTATGCTGTAGACCTTTCTGTATTATATATTTGCTATTGTCACTCTATTAATATATTCTATAAATAATAATATTATATCTGAAACAAAGTAAATAACAAAGTAATATTGTAAATATAACACACACACACGGACTTATCAATTTAGATCCCAAAATTAAATAGGCAATATGTGTACATATTATGGACTACTTTGTGTTTATAATGTTCCCAACATTCTAAAAAGTTGTGAACAAAGTATGGGTTTTTATATTGCTATTGTATGACAAATATAATTAAAAAAAAAAAAATACTTTCAGGTATTTATTGTTTTAAGACTATTGACAAATAAGCTTAAAATAAAAAAAATCCTTATAACCATTCATATTTTAGTGACACAAATTATTTATTTAAATTAATACAAATGAATATACTTTTTTGGATATTTTTTGTTTCAGGTGTCACTATTATATATTATGTCACAAAGTCTACTTAGAATTTCAGTGAACTTTATAGTGTAATATTTAATATTAGAAATTCCAAAATGTTTTATAACTATGTAAAGTAATTGCCCCAAAGTTGAAGGTCTGCTTTTAAATAATATTTACATGTGTTTCAAGCATCAATTAGCAGTGGCATTATTTTTTGTAGATGTATATTTTTTATAATATTGTAATAATCTTTATCCTGTAGAGTTTAGTAAAACTTATTCTGTATTTAAGGTTTTAACACATTTCACTGTTTAACTTCTTTTTTTGGGTACCACATAGTCCATAGAAAACACTTTAAATCTATGTACCTGTTCCTGATAATATAGTTGTTCTAGAATTCCAAGTGATAAGCTAACCAATGGAAAAATTTTAAATGTATAATCAGTGATTCATTGAAGTTACGAAATGATTCCAACAGTCGGATTTGTCTTGCATTTTTTTAATGGCAAAATGTGGAAATGGGCATACATATTAAGTATGTTTAAAGTGTATTTTCTTCACTAAACTCTTTTCACTTTTTCCATGATACCAGAATCATTACTGCCAATTTTTTTATTCTAATGATAAATTCACCACATTATTTTTGTCTTGTTTAAAAGTAAGTGTAAGGATTGTAAAAATTGCACTAAATTTCAATAGTTACGATAAAAATATTATAATGTGTTGTTTGAGTGTGTGTGAACACTCTTGCATTTGACTGAAAATGTCCTGCAGAATTGTGTTAAGTTGCACTTACAGTATTGTATGCCCATAGACCAAACTGACTGTAATGTGTAAATACGCATAAATGATAACTGCCGTGGATTGTGATGTGAGAGTTGTGTTGTTTACTTATTTTATTGATTATATTACTATGTACTTTTAGTGTTAATCGGGCGCTAGATGTTTAATTTGTATATTAATAATTCTATAAGTGAGTGGAATATTTACTGTCAACATACTATTTTGGTTAAGTATATCACTTGTAAATGTTAGTTGCATTTGGTAGATTGATATTTAAAATTACGTAGTTAATTTTCGATACGCTTCATATTATCATTTTTGGGAATTGAATTTTGTGAAAAAATTTGACTGAATACAGATTAAGCAATTATTTTTTTATTGACATATACATATGTATGTCATTATTTGCAGTTCTCTATTTATCAATATAATGTTTCAAGTTGTAGGGCTACTTATGATTAGCAGTAATTTCATATCATCTCGAAATATCCTTTTTCAATGTTGAGTGATTTTTTAAATTTTAATGCATTGTTTTTTAACCAAATAACCGTATATTAAATTTAAAGTATTTACATATATACCTACATAAATGTGTCATTTAGATGTATGTATGTAATTTTGTTTGTAATTGTATAAACAAAAAAATAATTATATTGTATGTATGTGTTAGATATTTGAGTATATCTAATTTTGTATAGTAATAAATTTAGCTCAGTTTCTCATTATAATAGCTATTATTTTTACTTTGTTTATGGATAATAGTTTAAATAGGGATATCTAGAAATTGAAATAGCCATGTGGGGGGTATCTCGTTACTTATTTTAACTTATATGGCTCTCTCACACCTCAGTACATAACAATATATTTTGTTTACTTTTCTGTAGGAATGTTATCAATACTATTCATCATTATAAAAGTTATGAAATAACTTATTAAATTTGAATAGGGGCAATACTAACACTTTAACACCATACCTACTTTTGACCTAGTTTATGTTTATACCATTTAAATATTCTCAGATCATTTTATTTTTCGATAATACATAAATTAGTATATACTCATTTAGATTAAGTTGAAATTTCATCTGTAAAGCAGAATTTTGAGTAAATTTTAGAATGTCATTTGGTTATCAAGATATTGTCCACTTCTTTATTCTCTTCGCCTCGGTGTGAGGGAAGTTCACAATGGTTTTTCAACTGTCACCCGTCTACCTCTGTGCTAGGATAGTAAACCGATATACTCATGTCTCCGCTTGCAAGTAACTAATGAGTCTGACTTTTGTTTACAATCGAAAGTTTCCTTCTGATCTTCCTAGAAATGTACCTTATTTGTATTAAAGTTTTTATGAATAAAGCTAGGACATAATTATTTGGCGGTGCGTACAGAAAACTGTTTTCTTGAGAAAAAATGTCATATATTTTGTAACGTCAATTGGTGTTTTGTTTTTCACGAAAGCATGTATAGCTCCACCTTACTAATTCTAAAATAGCGCGAATGTACATACGTCAAAGATCTATGTTTTGTTTATGCCCGCCAAATATACCTGACCTACTTGCGTTAGTTATTTGATTTTTTTATTTTGATTTTTTATTTTGTGCTGCCTTTATACGTAGGTTTAAAATGTCATCTAATATAATGATAACGTCACATTGTCAAGTATTGCTGTAGGTATGTGCAGCAAAAAATATTTTCACACGTTTATTTTTTGTCTGTTTAAATTATTTCTGTATTTATTATAGTCTTAATAATGCTAAGATACTTAGGTTTTCGGAATAGACTCCTCGGAAAATGCAGTACTAATTTTGATAATAGGTACTTTTTGTATATTACACGGTGGTTATGAGATTCTATTTTCTTTCTATAAACATAACGTGGAAAGATAGTCTCAGTTGATTAATGTAATTAATATTCTCTTACAATATATCTTTACGTAACGAAAGTCTAAGTCGAATATTTATCTCACCCTTATGATATACTTGTTCGCAGATATTATTTCCCTTGGTCATCATATAAAAATGTACGGATATCAAGCAATACCAATGGAGCATAGAGAATAGTCCATGTTTTTATAAATGAGTTTTTGACATATTATTGGCACCACTTTTATGGACCCAATAACATTACTGTTGGGATACCAATATATATAGATACTTTCGCGTACATGTAATGTAAGTACTGCAATAATGATTTATATAAGAAATTTATGGTATTATTCCGAAGAGGCTCCAACATCCCTGAATGTTACAAACGGCTATTGGTGAATTTATTACCGTTCATTACAAAAATAGACCATATTTTTAATTATACAAAATGACATATAATATGCCGTCTTAAAACGGTTGATAGCATAAAGGTAATTTGATATTACTCCAATTTCGCTATTAATTATGTTCTGAATAATATTGGTTCCACAATTAAATTCTTTAACGTTTTAGGTTACCATAGATAATAAATGTCGCCTTGTGAAAAAAGGTTTAGGTATTTCTACTTTTTACATTACTAACGCCTAAAATGAGATTAGCTTACATTATTCATAAGTTTTCTAGTTGACAGACAGACAATATAACAATCCGACCAATGGGAGGACATTTTCAATAGCTTAAGTTACATTGTTATAACAGTGAAACAAGCCATATAGTCGTAAATTAGTTTTGATAAGTTAATGCACTTATACTAATGTGACGTACGAATAAAAAATGTTATACGATAAATTTCGATTATTTTCAAATTCTTCTTTTTTTGACAGATTTTTAAATTGCAATTTGTATAATGGTATTAGGATACACGCATAGTTAAGTATTGATGTATTAAATCTCAAAATTGAAAACGAAGCAATGTTCACATATCTGTTGTTATAGATTGTCTGAATAGCAGCGATTTGACTACAATTTTCAAATATATGGAATGTTTCATTGGTCCTTTTTTTGTTTTATCTTCTTGTGTGAGCGTTGGTCTGATATTGCTGAAGATATATGTAAACTGTAAAATAAATTGGAAAATTATTTATTTATTACTCATTGTTGTTAATAAACGCCACACTTGTAAGATTCTTCATCAAACTTATTGGTCAATTTTCTACAAGCGATATATACGTATTGCACTTTAATTTTGTGAGAAAAAATAACGAGGTAATTTCCGTTCATAATATGATGCTTTTACTCCAATGCCGCGTCATTCTATAAACATATTTCGCAATAATGAGTTTTTGCTACATAAATAAAAAAAATGTAAATAATAAACCGCTATCTATGTACTACCACTATATATCTACAATATATCTGGCGAATACGGAGATCTTGTCCTTATTTGAATCGCCATCAGTATAGTCATTAACTCATCTTCAACACTGACCTATCGTATAACTAGGCCTTAACATGTGCTGTGTTAAATAAAAAACTATGTAAATGACAACGCCCATACGGTCCGGTTTCATTTTCGGATGTTACCGAGCATTTTCTAGACACATTTATTAGTGAAGTTTTGTATTGTTGAGTGGCACCTCTTCGAATATTTTGGTGTATTCAACCCTTATGTCCAGTCCATAGGAGGCAAAACAGGTGAAAAATGTTACAAAACGTAAATTGTTGTTTTAACAAACATTTTAGATAGGTTTTACCTTTTGTTGTATCATTCAAGACTGACATATGACATGGCATATGAATACGAGATAGGTGAAATATGGCACTCATGTACGTATCCGTAGTGTGGTACTTCTTGAGTGCACTTTACTCGCCCAACGCATTCAACTGTGTAGGTATTGTAACTGAAACAAGCCCAGCTGATACCAGTCTAAAATTGAAATATATAGGTCTATAATGGTCTCAACACCAGCTATATGCATTGCATGAAAGACTAATCAATCATAGAAAATGTATAAAAGTATTTACTCCGATATAGTATATTATTATTTTTTTAACTTGTGTCAGTCAAGCTGTGCTAGTGAAATGTTGATCAAAATAAAGTTGCAATCTTCACGACACTATTTGTATGGATTTGTTGTTAGCCGTTTTTGTTAAATGCATAATAGTTCTCAAAATTTTGCTCGCGAAAACAGACATTTGCGTTTCATACATTTGACACCACCTGATGAGTTGAAACACTTGCCTGTGGTCTTATCAGAGATTTTCTTCAACAAAATTTATTTATACGTATAAGAGCATACTAGTTCTCACTGAATATTGTGTATTTATTTATAAATTTGTATATAATAAAATTGTTTGCAAAAATTGACGTTTGCAAAATAAATGGCGTGAAAATTTAATATAAGGTTTGATAACTTCTTACAGATCGACGGCTAGATCGTAATAACTATTGATATAACGCACGTTTCGGTTCTGTAACAGACTAATATGTAGTTGCTTTATTATTCTTGTATAAATTTTATTTCTAATTACATCTAACAAATAACATAATTTCTTTGAATTTAGCTAAAGGAACTAAAACGCACATGATTATTCGGATTAAGCCTCCAATGTTATTAAGGCGCAAGTAAATAGGCGGAAATGTAATAAAATGAAAGCGCACTTTGTGACCCACCAATGTGTATTTTGAATATAGTAATAAATGTTGTCTATGATGTTTAAGAATAGCTCGGAACAGTATAGATGGCGTTAGTGGGGTAAACGTTAATCGTTTTTGTTACAAAAGTATATAGAAACACCACAGCACCTTAAAGAACTTACAATTCATATTTATATTGTATTATGTACTAATTATTACTGTAATGATTATTTTATAATATGCGTCAGTAACGTCATCTATCAGGAAACAAATTCTATCATATTAAAACCCAAACAAATTTAAAGAACTATCACACCGGTTAAAATTTCGGAGCAATCACTCACATCTTCGAATATTTTTTATGTCATCTAAGGGATTTTCATACTTTAACGGTACCATAATATTTTAAATTACTACTGTAAATTCCAGGGGAAATTATAACGTCAGAAATAAATTATCACATTGTCACCGATTTAAAAATGTTCCTTTTTATGCCCAGCATAAAGAAATGTACAGTACATCGCTATACATTAGCTTGGTATAGTAGTTCAAGGCCAGTGGCGGCCGAGCTCTGCATTTTTGTACATAAATATTAGTATGAGTGTGTAAGCAATATTAGCGTTTTAAATTTTCAAATAAAATCACTTTGTGAATAACATTACATGGTGTTTTATTGAATTCATCTCGTTTTATTTATAATAAAATCGATTACATAAAACAAAGTAATATTTAGTAAGTACCCTTTTGATACTTAGTCATTGGGGTCTTAACACTACGGTTTCCCACAGACCATAGAACGGAACATGTGGCGAATATTAATTAATGTTAATACTAATTTATTGAAATAGTAATATATTAAATTACTTTCATCATTTTTCGATTATCGTTTTGCATAAATAGAAACTATTTATAATAATGTCTGTATTAGACATTTGACAAACATTTTTGATAGCTCTAAAAATCCAACAAGCCCCTAAATCACATAAGATACTGTTTGTTAGTGATGAGGATTTATTCAAAATATTATTCTTATAAGCCTAATCACTAATCCCATAATTTACTTATATGTCTCACTTTCAATATTAAAGTTATAACAATCTTAGGGAGTCGCAATTTTAAAGACTTAGTACGAGACAAAAAAAAATCGGAAAACACTTTTCCCCTATGACTCACAATATTCACTTAGGAATATATTTAAGCAACTTAATCTCGTGTGTGAGCCATATAGCCAATGAGAGTAGCATGAGTGAGCCGGACTGGTGGCTGGCTGCCAGCGGGGTCGGCACGTAGTATAACAATGTCAGCAAACCCAAGCCCACCTGGAATAGAAAATACTTGCATTACTCACTATGTTATAGTGTGGGTTGAAACAGAACATACTAAGTATTAAATCTGCTTTTGCAATAAGTTTAATGTTTATAATAGAGAAATCGAAACGAACATGAAACAATGTTACAAAACTGCAGTTTTACACTACCAACAATTTTTCAGACAGATAAAACAGTCACATCTATTATTTACTCCACTCTCGGTGACAACGAACGAGACAATATTTTACATGACGGAAAGAACAGCACGCGTGACTAGAACGACGAATGTAGAAGCACATCAGCTCCGTAGGGGCGAGGAGGGCTCGCGCGCACCTGCAGCCAGGCGGCGGCGCCGGCGGCGAGCGCGACGCGGCGCGCGGCCCCCGACAGCGGCGCGCGCCGCGCCGCCGCCCACAGCGCGGTGGCCGCCGCTAGCGTGCCGGCGCCCAGCACGCGGTGGTCGAACTGTACCGTCGTCGGGTTCTCCGTGAAGTTGCGCAGCGTGGGACTGAACGCCAGGATGTCGTCGGGAATCCACCGGTCGCCCATCTTGGGGAACGAGTTGTACACCAGCCCGGCGTCCAGGCCGGCCACAAACGCTCCTATAGATTACAAAACGAAAATGTAAAATATGAAAAAACCTTTAACGCCGGCTTGTAACCTTTTTTTAACAATGGTTTTTACCACGACTGAATCGATTGCATGAAAAGATAAATAACTTTATTCGTACTTATTTGATGTAACCGGTTTCATAGTTGCTCTTAAATTACTTCTCTAATATAAAAGTTGGGTACTCCAAAATTATCTCTTACCCGAAACAGCAGTAAAGAACGCCATAGCCTTAACAGCATGTGCGAAACCTGTAACAGTCTTCAACTCCTTTATCCTATGAAAGGTAGCCGCAACGGGGAAGGGACGGAGCATTCTCAGAGCACCCGCTAATAGTCCCGAATACAACACAAATGCCAAGCTGAGATGCGCTGCCAACCGGTATTGTGACACCCGAGGGACGTCTGAGGGACCTTGAAACCGGTCTTCTAGTCCAGATTTAACCATATACCAGCCCATTAAACCCTGTAAATAAAGAAACTGATTATTGATAATTTATAATATTTACACCCGACTTTTTGACTGCCTCGTTGGTCGAGTGGTTGCAAGCGCGACTGCCAATCGGGAGTTCCTGGGTTCAAGTCCCGGTTCTGGTACTATTGATTTTTTTTAAATTAGAATTTCTTGTAGTCTGGAATTGTGCCCCCTGTACGGCAATAGGCTTGCGGCCTATTCCATGGGACTTAAACGTAACTGGTGAAACGTGGGTGTACACTACACTCGTCTGCCGACCCCATCGGGGATTACAGACATGATTTTACGTTTTTATACATTTATTTGTATTTGTTGTTGTATTTAAAACAGAATGATTTGCATGTGAATAGAATTAAACAGAAGCTATGAGTTCAGCAAATATTTTCGAGCGATACAATACGGCATCTTTTTATATTTTTGCTAGAAAATTATTATTTTCATACTGAGGAAAGGCAAACATAAAAAAATCCGAGTTATATTCAGTTTCATTCCATTCGACAGGTTAAATACTGGCTGATGGGAGAGCCCGTTGTCTCTGAAACCGCGTGCATGTATGAAGAGATTTGAAAAATATAACAGAAGCAGGTCAGATCTACAAGAATAGACATATTTGGCACTCGGTGCTGCAAGACATCGTAATCGAAAACTTAATATGTACCATCTAACTCGCACAAAAATAAAACGCTCCATAACTAAGTATTTAATAGACATGAACTATGAAGAAACAGAACAATTTATTCACTTCCCTCATTTATAGTAGACCTTACACTCATTTACACACATTTTCTATCTCGCACGCACACACGCACGCACGCACGCACGCACGCACGCACGCACGCACGCACGTACTTTTACTTCCTCAGTTATAACACTATTGTTTGTCTCGGTGGATGAGCGGGGTATCTGTGACACAGGCCTTGAGCTCAGTACAGAGCCCTTGCACTGGCATTTGTATACGTATTTCTTATGAATAAATATTTTTCATATTTTTTCGTATTTTCATAATAAAAATAAGTTTCGATTTGACTGGAGGTTATAAGATCTTCCGTTAAGAGGCACGTCACCTGTGCAGCCACGAGCGCGCAGTACACCCCCACTCGGATCTTCATGCCCTTGTCCAAATAGCCTCGTGCCCAGAAGAAGACGGCGGGCAGGAACACCGCGGCGCCGATCGCGCGCCCCCAAGTGCGGTGCACGTACTCCATCCACCAGATCCACTTGAACTCCAACAGTGTTATGTTCTGGTTCTTACTGAGGTCAAATTATATTGTACACAGCATTAGTGCCCACATTCGAGAATTAACATCAATTTACATTAGTTGTAAGAATGATCGTTATAAATAGTTTTTATTATAATAGAGATATTATACACTGTCCGATCTCTGCCTGAGGCATATGGGCTCATATAATAATCCTAATCAATTTAATTTCAAATTATATAAAACTGTTATATTGTAATAGATTTGTCTCCTGATTATATTTACTTGATTAATGTTATTAACTAACTATTTAAATTCTGGATACTGCTTATATTTCTCAAACTCATGTAGCCACTCCTTCTCACTTCGGGGTAGTTTTTCGCCCAAAAGTTTCCATGTTACCATTGAAAGACCAGACTCTGTCAGTCTTGTCACTCCACCTAAACAAGGGCATATACAAAATATTAATTATTTTTGAAAATAGGAAATATGTTGCTATATCATCATGTTTTAAATATATTTGAATTATTGTATGAATGCAATGGTATCATATTGCCTAGTAAATTATATAAGGTGTTAAATTCAAACAGTAGTTCGGCAATAAAATTATGTTTATTCATGGAATAAAAAAACATCCATTGTTCATACAATTTTGGCTAAGTCTCAGTTTTAAATAAATCTAATTCTTAAAATTAAAATGGTTACTCATAACATGCAATTATTATCGAAATTTTCACTTGAAATATTTAGCAGATTTCATAATGAAACAAACATATATGCCAGATTTAACACATATACAAAATCAAATATTCATACATTTAATCATAAATATTTCATAACTACAACCTGTCTTTTTAATTGCACTGTACTGTATCTTTCTACAATATTAACCCTTTGTAGTCGTATTAATTTTAGACATGGGTATCATACTGGTCGCAATTAATTTCCGTCGAAAGAGCAGGGATACACAACATACAAGATTACGACGGATAAACAAGATTTCGTAATACTTTTATGAACTATAGATACATCTTTCCTCCATACAGTCATCTAGTCAGTTATCTAGTTTTTGTGTAAAACTTAATTTTTATAATTCGCCATCATGTGTTATTTGGCAAAACATTCTCTAACAAAAAATAATTGGCTTCGTGTCTTCTGCCCTTAATCTTTCTGTTTGAATAAATACTACAATCTTTAGTTTTTTAAATTTTCACAATCCCGTAATATACGCAGTTTGATATTAAGTCTTTGACGTCAATGGTCTTCCTGGTTTTGATTCAGCTCCATCACGAAAATCACGTACCAGTAGTGCCACCAATTTTCGGACAAACTTAAAATGTGTCATAGGTGACCTGTTCTCTCTTCTAACTGACACCTTGTATAAAATGTAACTATTTATTGCACACACCTCATCCTTGCTGCGGTGGGTGAAAGTAGACATTATGACCACAAAGGGTTAAATAATTTGTATGAATAAACACACTATGACCTAAGTTAAGATTAATATCTTGAGACTAATATTGTTTATGAAGAAGGTACATTTATAAACAGAAATGTCCCCATAGATACACTCATCGCAAATATCATACCCAACTCATTTAACAAAGATGGCACATTAACTTTTAAAGAAAAAAGATTCTTGCCAAAATATTCCACAACCCCACAGAATTTTAAAACCCCAGCAAACATGGTCTAACATCAACTTGCAACTGACTAAACAACTTAGAGTAGCCTCCCACTGCAAATAATTGACGAAACTAAGACAAAATTAATTCTTTTTCTCTTTTCTAAAAATATAAATAAATTGTGCTTTACTTATGTCATTTAAAGTAGAATGCTATAAACAAATGCAATCTTAATCACAAAGCTATGAACAAATTTCTATAGACACTTTTATATACCAATTGCTTTATACCTATAATATAATTTTTTTCTCCGTGCAGTTTGGGTCATAAAAGATAAGCCGGCTAGGGCGGTGAGCATGTTGCGCGGGCGCAA
>DWJK01003389.1:0-13200 GCA_018248815.1 Croniades pieria auraria
GGCTCAGATCCAGACTCCGTGTCACTAGTAGAAATTCTAAATTAACTTAATTTATATAACGTGTATATTCTAAGATATGTATAATAAATTAAATCTATAATTATGTAGTTTAACCTAAATTCATCTAATCTCCGACTTTAGTCCCTCGATCTGTTAGTTTTGGGAGTACGAGAAAGGCTCAAAAATTATGTAGCAACTAATCTTGTTATCTATCTTATGGTTATCTAGCTTAACTTATTAAACAATAACACTAACGTTAGGTTTCCGTTACTTTAAACACGTCATCGCCAATTAACCGCCAAGGTTGTTTTTTCACAACCATAAAAAACCCTCATAAACACTTCGCGCGTCTCCGAATTACCATGTCCATTTTCCCCCCATCTGACAAAAACGTCATTTAAGTCAAATTAGATACTCTTTAAATGAGTTTTAGTTTGAAAGTCTTAATAAATAATAATAAATGTATTTCGAAAATCATGACATTATATATAACGCGGCAACTTTACTGTCGAGTTTTGAATCACTGTAATTTTTTATTTTTTATTTATTTAATATACAATTTTACAAGTATGTTATTAGAAAGCATTGCTGAAACTGTGCTCCGGTTTGTCTGCATGCTTGAGTCTCGTACATAATACAATAATACATAATAGCATCTTGTGTCTACTTAGTCTACAAAATATAACACAGAATGTATTAATTTCATCTGTAAATTTTGTTAATAGACATGATGTTGATTTATTTTTTGAAAACCATACTGATTACGAGATAAAATATTGTGAGAAGTATAATAATTTTGAATCTGGTTACAAATATATTTTTTAATTATTTTGTCAATCACTGGGAATATCGTGATTGGTCTATAATTCCTATAGTCACAATGGGATACTTTTTTATAAAGAGGCCTGACTATGCCTACTTTTAACTCTGAGGGATACTTTCCTGTCTGTATACTTGTGTTTATCAGTTTTACTATTGCCGAAGTGATTTTGTCACATAGATATTTTATGTCTATAGAACGAATACCGTCTATGCCAGGTGCTTTATTTGTATTCAAATTTTTAATTATTTTAGTTACATTGTGACGATTAGCTGCTTTGAAGAACATTGATTTAATTTCAGGAAATGCGTATGTTGCTTTATTTAGAAATTTATGATTACAATTAGGTATAATCTTTTTAACGTTTTTATCGAATGCTTTTGCAAAATTGTTTGTCAATGTTTGTATTGTTGTATTGTTTTTATAGAATGCATTTAGTATAGCTGCATCTACTGATCTACTCATTTTACCCGTTAATGAATTTAGTATATTCCACAATTTTTTTGGATTATTTCTGTTGCTGTTTATTTCATTATTATAATATTTATTTCGAGTGGCTTCTATGATTTTTCGTGCTTTATTCCTTTGTTTATTATATTCTAACCTCGCTATTTTATTATTTGGATCTTTCTTCCATTTATTATATAAGTTATCTCTTTTTTGACAAACTATATTTATTTTATTACTTATCCATGGTTCCTTGTTTCTTTTGCTAATTCCGCTGGTTTTGATTGTATAATTTGATTGATTATAACAAGTTACAAATGAATTTTTAATGAAGTTGTAAATCTCAATCGGACATTGCATATTGTCAACTTTATTCCACTCGACTTTTTCTAGTAAAGATTTTAGTTTTTTAGCATCAATAAATTTTTTAAAGTTTGCATCCTCCTGTATATTGTTTTTGTAAGTTCTTGTGCACGACAGCACGCACATACGATGGTCCGCCATAACTGTGCCGAGCGCTGCCGAGTATAGATCTAAGGAGCGCGATCTCGCAAAGATATGATCAATACAACTTCTTGTAATTATTTTATTTCGTGATTCTATTCTAGTGTAGTCTGTTATTGCGCTCATTAGACCACACTCGGCCATGCAGCTTAAGTAATAATCACGTATGTTGTCTTCAGATTTTAGGTTAATATTTATATCTCCGAGTAAGTACAAATCAGTGTTTATGAAAGAGATATTGCACAGCAGCTGTTTTAGTTCGGTTATAAACAAGTGCTTGCTTTCTTTAGGCGGTCTATACAATGCGAATATGTGCGCCGTGTAGCAATCGGAGGTTTTTAATATTCCAGTTAGTGACTCGCAGTGTTTTAGTTTTATATTAATGGGTTGGAAGTTGTGACAATTTTTTATATACATAAAGATGCCACCACCTTTTCGTTGTTCACGGAGCACACTGTGCATTTCATAGCCGTTTATACAAAAGAGTTTGGTAATGTCACTACACATAGAAATACCGACTTCTGTTAGGATAAGTACATCTATATCTATTTGTGATTGGCTTATGAACTGCAATATCAGGCTGAAGTTTTTAATTATGGATCTAATATTAAGGTGAACTATATTTAGAGCGGATGCATATTTTGGGAGATAAGTTTTAAAATCATTTATGTCCGGAGAATCAATGATTTCAATTATCTCCGAAACGGTACCTGTTGCTATTCTATTATCGAGTATTATTACTTTCCGCCACTTTTTTTTCTATGTCACGTGTATTCCGGATGATGACGGGTTTGTCTTTATCGTTCTTACGTACTAGAACTCTGCCACTTTGGAACCATATATACTTGTGGGTGTCCCTCAGTTGGAGCTTAGCTTGCCATAGCAGCGATTTATTCGCAGCGGAGAGAGCACGACGTATTATCACTTTTGACTTAGCACCGACGGGGTCACCACATGAGATGATATCCTCTGCAACGATTATATCTTTTCTTGCGGTGCGTACCCATTGATCTACTAGTTCTTCTTGATTTAAGCTTATATGTATTACGCCTTCTTTTCCATTTCTTCCTCTCAACCTTTTTACATCAGTAATACCTTTTGGATCAATATTTAATTTCATGGCTAGCTTGTTAGAGATGCTTTCAAGGGTTTCGTTTGTAATTTCGGGCATCCCTGCGATTTCAACCACATTGTTTATCCTGATTTGTTCTGTATCTGCGATGTGTTGTTCCATAGCATCCACCTTTACTTCCAGGTGCTTATTTTGGTTCATTAAGTAAATATTCTTTTTTTCTAGTTCCTTTATTTTTCCGTTTAGCATTTCTAATGTATTCATTATGCCGTCCATTTTTACAGAGCACAGTTTAAGCGCGTCGTTCACTGAAGATATTTCTTTCTTTACTGCTTTCTTAACCTCACTAGAGATGTCACTCAGTAGTTTTTTCATAGCGCCCGAATTACATACATTTTCCGAGCCCAAGTCGAGTACCTCCTGTTCTTCTTCTTCGTCCTCCTCTTCTAATATAGCGAATGATTTCCGCCGTGGGGACTCTTTGAGACATTCTTCGCATGTCCATTCTAGGTTCTCAGTGTTACGTAGTGCTACCAATTGCTTTGAGGACAGACCTGTACAGGCTTGATTGGCGTGAACCATCTTTGAGCATTTGTTGCACTCGAGAATTGGCGATTTCTTAGCAATTGTTTTATCACAGTTATCACACTTAGGCATTTTAAGTTATAGTTGTTAGTTGAGGGTATTATTAAATAAAGCGTAGTGTAAGTTTATAAGTTAACCGATTCCACGACGTCGCAAGACGAACGCGCGAGCGAGACTGAAATGGGTCGAATATTATTATTTTTTATATGACATTTTTATGCGAAATAGGTTAGTTTGGGCACGATTCCATCCGATGGTGCGCGCAGATGTGTCCTAGGATAGAACGCACAAGCCTAAGAAAATCTAAGTATCTCAGTCCTCCTAGACCTGACGTGCTTCTCCTACATGAATCACTTCATGGTCGCACTCCAGTTTTCTGAATACCTATAATCTTTGGGATGAAGACATTTTATTTGATTTTAAGGGAGCAAAGTTTATCAATATTTATTTATTGTTAAAGTAAAACTTGAGTAGAAATGTAAAATAATGTTATTCATTAACCGGATTAGACTAATGGACGAGCGCCCATCACTCGATGTCATGAGTAACGTTATTATGAGTTATGATACTTTCATCCGTCCTGCACGGACCGCGAAACCATTACCCGGGTGAAGGGATACGTAATTTGTCTGAATAAGCCTTCCGACCTTTTACTGGGCATTAAATATTATGTTGATACACAAAAACTTAATAATATATGTCGGTTCATTTTAACATTTTGGGTCGCTATTTGTAACTTGTATTTAAGGGTTTTCTAATGTGAACGAATATAATTTATTCCGAATACGAATATAAATACGAGAATTTATTATGAGTGTTACTACTTGACTCTATTAACAATACTTTACAATTAAATAAATTGCTTGTAAATGAAAATCAGGCGTTTTCCACGACTTTCATGTTTTATAGGGTTTTATCTGTAATGGAATTACGTTATGTTGTTCTACCGTCATCAGCTAGCTTATTTCAGTAGCTGGATATAATGACACTCCAAAGGTTTTTGCTAATAATTTCCCTGCTGGACCATACGGATTGGTGATCGAAGAGCATAGTTTCACATGCCCACCGCGTTATAGTATACGAGTAAGTTTTTAAAACATTGGCTTCTTTCTGTATATTGTGGATCGTTACATTGTATACACTTGCAACGGTATATATTATAACTGCCCCCTATAAAGTAAGGGGGCTTCACAAAAATTGCGCTCGGCTACCTCACGGCCACCGGGCGCGGGTGGTTATAGTAAAATAACATCGGGTGTCAGCAGCAGTGCCCTCACTTTACGATCACTGTGCACTTTGCTCCCCGAGACAGGGACGTTATTGTTCAATATCGCCGTGCGTCCTATAAGAGTAAGCTCCAGCGAACAAACGTTAACGCGATTCAGGCAGCTAACAACGCCATCTATTAACGGTATTACGAAACTTTTACTTTGGTGCTTCAGTGCTGCTTTCAGGTGTTAGCGATCTTACTGTACTGTTCATTTTATAACAATAATTTACGCTATTGCCTACTTATATATACTTGGAAAAAAAATAATGTATTTTTCTTATAAATTTACCTTTGCATTCAACGGAATGAGGAATCTTAGAATTTACTTAATTTATTTTAATAGATACCTAATTTATATTTATCATTTAAATAGTTTGCGTCAGTTAAAACTTTATTTAACGGTTTAACGTCAGGTCTGTAAGGAGAAATTCTACACTTGATATTCGTCGCATACCTCGTAAGAGATTTGGCAGGATAATATAATAATAGTTTGCTTGTATGTGAAAAATTTGTAAAAAAAAAGGAAGATCGTAAAGTATCTAGCACATACGATTTGAATTTTAGCGTCGTTCGCAGCCCGGAGTGCGGCGGGTCGCGCCCGAGCCGCTGGTGTGCGCCACGCCGTCGCCCAGGCCTCGCTGCCGGATCCGCACCAACCCCTGGTTGGGGGCCACCTCGCCCAGCGCTCGGCGGAAGCCCCCGCCAGTGCTGCAGCAACAGTCGCTACAATGCCCTCAAGCGCCCGCTGTGCACCACGCGCCCTACTCCCTCGACTCCTATTCATTTGTATATGGATCCAGGTAGGTAGCACCTACAAACATTTTAATCATAATAACACTATAAGATAATCATTTCTATACTTATGCAGTCTATTCAATACCTCAGCAAAGTCTATCCGCCCTAAACGCTCTCGCAATATTATTATTGAATCTCTCGTAGAACTTTTAATAGATGAATAAAATAAGTCGTTCTTTTTAAATCGAATTATGTACCTTACTTTTGTGTTTAATAAATTTCGTACAGATGAGTAAATCGTATGAGTAATTCAGCGATAACTACTTTCTAAGCGAAGGTTGCAGACCTTAGCTTAGCAAGTGCGTAATTTAATTAAATGTCATTCTTCCACTACTGGTACACGGCTGTCTTTAAGCAGCTTACATCAACCTTGCCCCACAAACTGTGGATTATTGTAACTAGGAGCTAGTTTGGACCAATTGCTTAATACAGGCTTAACTTGGCTTAATATGAAAGGATTTTTCTAAATAAATACCTGATTCAATTCTTTATTTAGGCCCGGATTTTTCTGACATTGAAATCAATATGAGCGCGGTTTCATTCGTGTATTATTTCAATATAGAAGAATATCGGTACAGAAATACAGATCGTTCTATAGACGTGGAATGAAACCAAATTTTTGTAGTAAATTATAATTTTAAAAAAGAACAAGATAATTTGAAAATCTCACTTTGAAGTTAATTTCTTTATGATGGACATTTTCAGCAAAATATTCTCAGAAAAAATATATCTAATTGGAATCTATGTAGTAACATTATTCTAAATGTTCCAGGTCTCCTCATCTTTCGCCACACCTATCACCGGAGCCTCATCTGTCCCCGTATTATCGAGCTGGAGCTTCCAGCGATGAAGAGTGTCGGGGCATGAGAACTCGGGGGCGCGAAACGGCCATACTGTCCGATGCTGATGTGGACTCGGACGGTGACACGGGACTGGATGGTGGTGATGAAGACGAGCCAGACAGTGTCTCTTCACCAGGCAGACGGAGAGCGAGGAGGCGGAGACCACCAAGACGCCCCCCACGATCTGCTGGTAATGTTACAAGTAGTTAAATATTTTTTGAGCGTTAGGAATGCAAATTTTATTTCCATTATGTCGTCATCGTTATCATTATCTGCCTGTACCCGGGCATTGTTAGACATGAGCCTTTCCTTATAAACGCCAACGCTCCTTTCATATTTATAGTATCAAAGATTTGAGAGCACTTTTTTTTGGAATGTTTTGATGATGTATTGTACTCGTACATCTTGTTTCTGTCTGACAAATAGACAGACGTGCCTACTGTAAGTGGTCACCGTCTCTGTAGCCTATGACCATTTCCAACTTAAGGAGTAGCTAATGATTTAACCGCTCTAAGGGAGAGTTCTTTACGTCCACATCTCGAAGAGTGTCATTTTGTAGCGTTCTGGGAAAATCTCATATAGAAACATGTCAAGTACATTCCATATTTCACATGTGCGCGGCGAAAGCGACGAGTCTAGTTGATGATAAATAAAACCTTATTAATAAAGATGAGTGATATCAGTCTTCGTCGCGACCTCGCTGCAAGCGGCGGGAGCTCATGAGGAAGGACCTCGTACAAGTACGAAACTAGTCGGGCCATCTCGAAAAGCGTACGTGAGTTAAGCCGGTACATATTTAATCATGTGTATAAATACTCACGAAACATTTAATAGTAAAATGAGTGATATGGGCACCAGCTTAAATAGTTTTTCGGAGCATTCGCCTCAGCTGGCCGAACACGAAGAAGGAAACAAAGTCTTTAGGCAGATTTAAATGGTCTAGTCTTTCGGTATTCCTTGGGTCTGGTTGTTACATACATCCAACATTAATGCTCTTCCAGGTGCTACCCCGCCGCGCGCTAGACGCCGAGCGCACGCCCCCTCTGCGCCCCCCGTGCGGGAGCGGGATCCGCTACTGGAAGCTGACAGAGAAGCTGAAAGGAAATACAGGGAGCTCATCCGAGAAGCTGAAAAGTTATTGGTGACTGTTTCTCGAGCCCCCCTCGAGCCTCCTCACAACCCGAGGGTGAGGGAGCTCAGGGCAACAGAGGTAATGATTGTTAGTTTCATTTTTATCCATTTTTTATCAACTTAGGTTGAATTAGAGTTCTTAATAGCGAAAAATCATTTAATAGAATAGAACTTTTATATCAATTTCCTAATAAAATATTTATCTGGTTGCTAGAATTAAACCTAGCTGGCTTACAATATGAAACAACTCACAGTTGTCACATTATACCGATTGGAACACTTATAGAGCAGTGTTTTATAGAAGGCATGGGTAGCATGGACATCTAAAACACTTAGACCCAACTTGCATGAATGGGCTAGGTCTTGTATTCTCAACACATGGTTTCTATATTTCCGCGATGACTGACACAGCAGATCGCTACGATGGTTGTTGATAATACGCATGCTGTCGGTTTCAAGGTGGAGGCTCCCCGGCGGAGTCCCGAACGAACGCATATCACGAACTTTATGCGGGCGAACTCCCCCGATCCCCCCCGCCGCCTGTCCCCCGTCGCACGGCGCTCCCCCCTCGCGGCACCCCCGCCCCCCGCCGTGCCCCAGCCCAACCCCCCCTCGCCCACCGACAGGCCGCACTCGGAGCCGCCGAAACGGAAGGCGTATGCTCGGGACGAGGTCAGTGTTACTACACTACTCTTTACGTTAGCAAAACAATCGTTTTGAAAATCCCGCAACATTTATATTTTTTTATCTCTTTGTACGTGTTCTTCTAGATATTATTTGACTTTAATATTTTTAGAAATTTAAAATTAGATATATGTAGGTTCATCTTCTAGGAGTGCGAAGACATCGCTGAACTACTTAGAGCATGAGCGTGATTTTAATTTACATTAGTATATATAATTAATAAACGAATAATAAGAAATCAAGAGATATGAACAGGTCGATAAGTCATATCAAGTTGCCAGTGTCTCTCTCACTCTCTGTTGAGTAATAGTAAACTAAAATTGAAGATTCTGATAGTATAAGTGTAAAATCATTATCATTCTGTCTCAGACTACTGCTGGACAGAGATGTAACCTGGTCATGCGGGTTGGTTGATAAAAAAGAAAAAGTTATCGATATCATAATCGATAAAAAGGAATCGATGTAGTAAAAGCAGTCGTAAGGAAACACCGTGTGCACTGTAAGTAAAGAAGCTCTGTGGTGGCAGGTGCTGCAAACGCTCCAGGGGCTGCGCCAGAGCCTGCAGCAGCAGTCGGCGCTGCTCGCCGTGCAGCGCACGCGCCTCGACTCGCTCTAGTGGCGCCGCGCCCCCCTCCATCGCTTATCGCCGGAGACACGTGTAGTTTCCCCTTTAATTTACATATCCTCGTAGTTAAATCCCGCTGTACTTTCTCTCAGACATTAATTATTACTTGTGGAAACTGTATGCATTTAAGGAGTAATGCCTAAGACAATAAAAAGTTACGAGGTAGGTAGAGAGTGCCGAATACCAAATATCTCTATCCTTTCAGATCTCACGTGCTTTTCTACAGTTATCGGTGCTCTCTGTTAACCCCGTAAGATTTGTAACGATATAATATTTATTATTGTAACTGTAAAATATTATTAATTTGTAAGAAGTTCCCAGGCCATTATTTAAATTTCTTGTAACATTATTTCTTAAAGAATGTTCTATTTTAAACATTTCGTTAGAGTTACCATTATGATCTCCATTATTTTCTGACATATTTATGTTGAGTTCACTTCATATTTCATTTCTTGCATTTGGAGAAGAAGTACAGCCGGTTTGTAGTTCTTCCACAATTCCTCTACAAATCCCTCCAATGTTGTAGTGTAGTCGTCATTCGTTAGGGTAGGCAGTAGTATCTTGTTATCGTTTTTAGGCTCGGCCTTTCTATTAATCCATTATAAAAGGTAGCGACATTTATATGTAGTGTAGTAGACCGGCTGTTGGTGACCAGGTGCAAAGTCACAGCGAGAAAGAACTCAAGAGTTCAATCCTTTACATCCATAAGACAATATGTAACTGTACTATTAAATGACAATTATGTCACGAGACGTCAGGCGGGAATAGTAACATACGAATGCCCAAAAGTATAAGAAACATTCTTTTTTTTAAATCCCTTGTGCTTCCAACATGGATGTCAGATCTCCCGATGTGTCAAAACCGGTTCCTGTTTTTATAGAATTTTTTTTGCAAACATTTAAATTTTGATATACCAACAGCCGAAAGATCAGGTTAGGTGTTCTGAATAGCACATTATGTACTCGAGTAGCGCCGTAGTGTTAGTACTAGCGATCGGTCTCTGAGGAGAAGCGAGGCCTTGTCATGGCGTACTAAGACTGCGTTATAATAGTTATATATACACAATGTTTACTCGTTATATCATACGCGTTCGGCTCATGTTTGGCTTACGTTAAAACCAATATCGACTTTTTATTAGCTTTATAAGCAGCTATACCTAAAATATCGATTTTTGTGATATCGATATTTTGTCACGAGCTTATAAATACTAATTTAATTGTATTTACACTCAAGTTATCTGTAATATTGTAATCTAATTTGTATCTACATTCGTCTCCCGAGTTTAATTAATCACTCCTGTAACTTTGTTCAATAATATTGTTAACGCAAAAAATGCTGGCAACACACACACTAAATACTTGAAATACCGATTTAAGAGGAATCCTGTACTTAGCCCTCTGGTTAAATGCCTGTCTACTGTAATTTTATCAATAATTTGCTGGCGCACAAAATGCTGTCAACACAGACACTATTCTGTTAAAGGACTAGTAAGGTTAACAGTGTAAGAGAGATAATTATCATCATGCAGATTTAAATAAAATTATAGGATTAACTGTACGCAAATAAAAATTATTTAATGTTAAAAACATATTATTTAAAAATAATTAGATAAATTTCTTCGTTAGGTCTTTTGTAATAATTGATGAGATGATCACATTGACCGTACGCGCGCTACGACCTTAATCAATTGTTGTTTAGTAAATTCATAGTGGTTTAAAATCATCGCATTCATAAAACACAATGTGATCATCATAGTTAATATTATAACGTTGTTGATGCCATAAACGGTAATTTTATTAGTATTAAATCATAATTTGTTGCATAAAAAGTATCAAAACTGTTTTACAAGTTCCAAACATCAGCCGAACAGCATAGGCGCCCTGTATTGGAAGCCCATATTTTTGTTAGTGCAATTTTGGAGGTGCACACGCTGTGTATGCGACAGTGCCTCCTGCTAAATGTAAATATTTACCCATTTACTTGTTTATTGTAAGTATAAATAAGATTTATACGTTTAGTTGAATTTTCATTAAAATATTACACTGTCATAAATATGTTTTTTGCCATCTATAACCTCTTTAAAAATTTTATATTGTTTTTAACAATACCAATAGATGGCGTTAAACGTTACTTTATCTGCGCTTACTAGATGTCGCACTATGTTCGAAAACTACTGTTCTAGAAATTGGCTTAGATAACCAAGAAAATACGTCCTTGTTCTTCAATTGCTGTAATAATTCTCTGGTTTTATTTTATCTTGTCTTATTCTATATTTAAATATTCTGTTAAATTATGTCATCGACGCGAAAAAGGTTTTAATATCAAATTACCCAGTGTTATGTAACATTCGGTCATCCTGCATGAACCGTGTCCCACGGCGTCCTTTAAATCTAACATCGATAAAGATCTTTTGTCTTGTGTCTAGTAAGTGGACCTCTCGGATCTTGGTCGGGTTAAGATTCTGCGGTCATAGAGCTATAGATATTGGTATAAAACATTTCAAGACTAAGATGTCATTAGCGGACCCGAGATTAATTATTTCTGTACTTTCTGACTGTAGTTTCATCCTCAGATCTTTCAGGCTTTTGTTTTGTTATATAAAGTTTACCATAGCAGCATAGCTCCTTCGTCTGGTATTTTTTCATAGATTTTCTTTCAAGTCTTTCAATTCTTCCAATCGTTTTCTTAACAAATGCAAAGATTCTTGTGACCAAAGAATGAACTTTCTTTTGTCTGTCTGAATCCCTTTATTATGGCTTTAATAGTGTTATTTTTGAATTGATAACATCCACATGAGAGCTGTCATCAATAGTGGTAACATTTTCATGAAGCATTTTTGGTAGTGCTTCTACTGTGATTTAAGGTACAAAGTTTCTATCTTAAGGCGTCGACCTGTTTAAGGTGGCATTTTGAAATTGATGAGCATTTTTGATCTAACTGTTCTGTGATTACTTCCCGCACTCACTTGGTTAATGAAGTCTTCATCCACGAACACATGCTTTTTGTTACGGACTTGATCACACAGCCGTCCGCTAATATGTCAGTTAATGTGTCCACTAGACCGTTCATTTTTTTATATATATATAATATAATTTGTGTATGAATGATGAAAATCAATGAAGTTTCGAAGTTTATTAAAATATTGGTCTTAATAATTAAATTGAAGCAGTGATAGCCTAGTGGTTTTATATTCGACCTCTCAAAACCTCGAAAAAGTATCCTATAAAAAGTGAGACCGGGTTCAAATCCTAGCGCGCACCTCTTAAAAATGTGCGTTGTATGTTTAAATATCACTTGCTATTGTATTTGTGACCGGTGCATGGCAATAGGCTCACCACCTATCCCATAGTGGGACGTAAACGTAACTGGTGTTCTACACTCCGCTGCCTACCTTTTCGGGGATAACAGGCGTGATGTCACGTTTTTTTATGAACAATAGCAAAGCCTACATGGCTTTAATATAAGCAGCTGTAACGAACAGTCTGCAGACCGTATTACTTTACGAGTGGTACTAGTGAATTAAAATCGCTATGAGACAATCGAAATATAATAGTCGTGCGAAGATGCCAGTCGTATGAAGACGCAGTGATAGCATTCCGCATTCATCTCTCTCTGTATACGATGAATCTTTAATAAAAATGTTTAAATTCATTTGATATATGTATGTTCCATACAGCGATAGCCTAGTAGCTAAGAATTCAGTCTCTCACTCCGGGAGTGCTGGGTTCAAATCCATGGGCGCACCTCTTTACAAAAGTGCGTTTTAAATTCAAATATCACTTGCTATCGGTGCAAGAATACATCGTGAGAAAACCTGCACATCTTAGAATTTATAAAAAAAGAATCTAAGGTGTGTGGTTTGCCAATCCGCACTTGGCCAGCGTGGCAGACTATGCCTTTAACCCTTTCAATATGAGAGGAGACCCATATTCTAACAGCGGAATGTAAATGGGTCGATTATATTTTTATGAAGATGCTTCGAATTAGTGCCTCGGTGGTAGAGTGTTTGCAAGCGCGGTTACTGATCGAGATGTCCTGACTTTGATCCCCGGTCGGGTTGTTATTGAGTTTTTTAACTTAAAATACTTAGTAGTAGCCTGGAGTCCGAATTGAAATGGAGTATATTACACTACTCTACCTGCCTCTTTGGGGGTCACAAGCGTGATATTACGTTTTACGTATGAAGATTGATTTTTGAAGAAGTAGGTTAGATACTTGGTGATGGAGGAATTAGATGTTTCCAGAACCCACACTTTAAACCAAGGGAGTGCGGAATATGGTAGGAGCACGTTTGATTTGTAAGAATAGAGAAACGTGTTGGTGCTCTTTGCCTATCACTAAGGGTAACTGCAGACCGCCTCCAACCGGTCAGATTGGAGGTCGTTGGGGGAGGCCTATGTTCAGCAGTGGACGTCCTGTGGCTGA
>DWJK01003390.1:0-13200 GCA_018248815.1 Croniades pieria auraria
ACCCTAGACAGCCGGAGATGATACCGCGCAGGGCCTCCACAAGCTCTGGGTACCGCGCAATAGCTTCGCTGATAGTGGCTAGTGCCACTAACAGGTCATTAGCCGGCGTGTTGATCCCCAGCGCTTGTAAAGGCCGCGGAGGCACCGCCGAGCCGTCGGAGGTGCCCGGGCGTGCGGTTGGAATCGCTGGCCGGCCCTGGCTGTCAGGACCTCGCCTATAGAGGGCACGTTATGCAGTCAGTCCTGATTATTATCGTTTTGTAAGAAGCGTTATACCTTGTCGAGAACCATAACAGCGACTTAAAAAAAAATGTAAGTGACGGCTTAGTCAGTAAATCGTTGCTCTGCCAATGGCGCCCACCTCTTTACAAAAGTGCCTTTTAGGTTTAAATGTCGCTTGCTAACGATGAAGAAAAACATCGTTAGAAAGCCGGCACACCTTAGTATTTATAAAAAAAATCTAAGGTGTGTGAAGTCTGCCAACCCGCACTTGGCCATCGTGGCAGACTACGGCCTTAAACCTCTCATTATGAGAGAAGACTCATATTCCAACAGTGGAATGATAAATGGGTCGATTATTTATTTATTCACAATTTTGATGTTTAATTCCAAATCATAAACGTTATAGGTGCTATTTCTTTCCTGTTAGTAATTTCATCAAATGATTTTTAAACTTAAACTTTTATATCATCCATTGTTTGAAAGTGCAGAGCTATTTTTTTTTCATCATCAGTTCCGATCTCGCACAATATGCAATCATTTTAAAGAAAACTTATTTGAAGCCACCAAAATTGACTAGTATAATTTAACTCTACATACATTGTATTTAAAATAAACCAGCATTTCAGAGAAATGAACATTCCAAGCATATAAAAAATATAAAGAGTAACTCAACGTATAAAGTATAATATAAAGAGTAACTCAACCTATAAAGTGTAATATAAAGAGTAACTCAACGTATAAAGTATAATATAAAGAGTAACTCAACGTATAAAGTATAATATAAAGAGTAACTCAATGTTACAACCAAGCTATGTAATTGTACATTTTATGTCAAACTTTTGCTGTATTTTCTTAATGTTAATCTCTTACAAACATTTTCTTGAGATACGAAATAAAAAATAGTATGCAAAAAGAATAACCAGTGTATAAACATGAAGAAAATCTGCGCTGTCATTCTTAAAGGGGAGCCGTGCCGCAACCTTTTCTCGGGGGAATGTCAAGTGATTTACATTTCGTTGGTTTTCTTCTTAGATTAAAATAAAAGAACGAACCAGATACGTTCTCCCCCCTTTCAACGTTGCTTAAGTTGTTCGGATTCACACAGTGGTTCGAAATATGAATTTCAAACACTCATTGTTACATTTACCATCCGTTATTTCTACTACTGTTTGTCCTGATGATATTAGAACCAAGTGTTTTTATTTTTATTTTTTATTTATGTAGTACAAAAAAAGCATTTAATACACGTTTTTTCTACTAATCAAAAATCATTTTCAATTTGCAAAGTGAGTAAAAGCAAAAAAATAATTTAATTATCTTTTAATGTACTAATCAAAAATCACCTATAACGTTCTTGCTCGCTTGTCGAGACTTATTTTACGTATGAATGATTTAAACTTTCATTTTGTATAAAAAAGCTTTAAAAAAAATAGACTCCATAATTATATCTTTTGTATATTGTTATCAGAACCACAGATGTCCTTTCCAAAACAAAGTGTATTCCTGTTTAAGATAACGAGATCTGTTTTGCATTCTTTGCCGTGAAAACAATCATATTATATATGTTATACATACGTAAGCTAGTGATAACGCATTTTAGGCCATTTAAAGATGTATATATGTATATTATTATACCCGTTTCTCATATCATATGTTCTGGATATACCTTATACCATATTGTAATGAAATCCCATAGGATCATGGATGCAACATTATTCTTCGTAAACAAAATCTCAGAAGTCTTCGCTACAGGTATTTATTGTCTTATATTTTATAACCAGCTAGTACAAAATTATCATAGAAACAAATTTTAAATATTTGTATTTATTTATTACCTTAAGTTCTTTAATTAATGTTCTGAGATTTACGAAATACAAGTAATCTACGAAGACCATGGACCGAAATCAGTGCACAAAATTTGTCATTGTTATCTTCATTCTCATCAACATTTTATGACTGCACTGTCGTTTTTATATAATAATAAGAGAGATGACCATCCATCACCACGCTGCCCGCGTGCTAGTCGAAACAATATGCAAGTAGACAAAGTAGGTCAAAAGATATTGCACTTTTAAATTTACCACTCAGTTCAATTTTTAAAGCCGTCTTTTTTGAGTGAATAAATTTCGAGTGCTGCTGATCTAGTACTATTAGTTAGGTATTACACCAGCTTGTATCGGAAAATAGAATAATGTCCAACATGAATATGTTGAAAAATTTACCTTCAGTAAAGATATTTCTTGTACAGTAATGTTTTTCCTGAAGGTTAATTTTTCTAACTGTATTCTTTATTAAAAGTTCTACTTTACATCATTTAGCACAAGAAGTATTTAACATAAATCCGAAACACATTTGATGAAAACTTGCTGTTTAAAAGGTTGGCAATATACTTTAAGCTATGTCAAACATTCATAATATAATTATGAACACATTTAAAATCATGTAAATTTATTCACACTAAACTTATAAATTCGAAACCAACTCTGTCTGTGTGGTGCATATTCATATCAAAATCCCTAAACTGTTTTTGTTGAAATTTGGTATTTAGATAAGATGTGGGCTTTACAGAATATTTTTTCAATCGTAGGTAATCGTATTTATTTGAATAATTTTATATCTTGTGTAAACATAGACGCGGATAATAACTACTTTTAGATATACGACATTTACAAGTAAATCTTAATACATTGAACAAAGTAAAATGTTGAGTTTGCTCTTTCTTCAGTCTGAGTCAAATCTTCCGTATTGACTTTAAAACTGTCCGACTTTAAAAGTCCTAATTAAAAAACACCCACACAAACAGTTTATGAAGCAAAAATATCCAATAACTGCTATATAATCCGGTTATGAACAAATTTCGAAAAATGTGTGTTCGAAATTTATGATAAAAATTCAACCGAACCGAGTTTTGAACTTCGCAGCAAAACCTTCACATTTTTTTAATATAAGCAACAATTTTTGCACTCGAGCTTCAGCAGAATAACGACTCGACGTCGTAAAAATAGGCTCCAGTTTAACGCCAACACTCTTAAAAATTTGGATGGTTCTTTACAAAGTCGCCAAAAAAGAAAACTCAGGCGCTAACTCCCGAAAACAAACAAAAGGGTCCGCCGGACGATGAGCGTCGAAACTAAAAGCGAGTTTTTCGCAAAAGGAAAATTAAATTAAATCTTCACATTTTCTTTTCACACCCGTAAGCGAGTCTTGCTTCGTTTACTGCTCTTGGTGGCTTACAAGACGGTTGTTTGAAAAAGGAATCTCAAAGGTTTTTAATGCGGGCCTCGGCAAATTTAGGTCCGACGCTAAATAAAAGGGGTTGTTTTAATTACAATTTTCCCAGGATGTTCTGTTTCTTTTAATAAATGGCTAAGACGAAATCCACTCGCCCACTCATAATCAACAATAGTCTAGATCTAACAGAGAGTGATCAAGAAAACGATGTTTTAATAAGAATACGATGTAGCAGTAATACTCTGGGAGCATATATTTCATGCTACCATTATGCTACCAGCCCGACGTTAAAAATCTTAGTATGCATCTCTGATTTAGCAAAATTATGTGCATTTACGGTATGCAAATTTGTCATAATGGTGAAGACAAACATCGTGACGAGACCTAACCATCTTAGAGTTCACATTACAACAGCATTTAACACCCTGGGCTAAATATAATATTAAAAAATGATAGAACAATCATACCATTTTTAAAATTTAACAAGGCAATTTAGGAATACTTGTAAAAACACCCCTGATACTAGTCCGCCACGAAAAATTAAAATTATTAAAGGATATTTCGTCTGCAATTTTTCATAAAAGCTTTGGGCCTTGGTCGTTACGGTCCCCATAAAACGAGCCATTTTGACGCTAACGCTACTCGGTCTTGAGTTAGTCCTTTGCGTAAGTGGCGACTAGGAAATCCAAAGTAATCACAGCCAGAAATAAAAAGGTAAATGTAGTGAACATCTTGCAAATTAAGATACAAATTCTAGGAGTAACATTTCCTGAGCTGTGTGAGGGAAATATTATCTAAGTACCAAAAACACGTGCCTAAATAAAGTAATTTAAATTTGAGTTCGAAAATATTTTCTTAGTATCGTGCTCAAACTTGTAAGCTTCGTCTTACGAACTAGAGGACGAAGATTGGAGACGACGAAGTACACGTAAATCTTAACATTGACAAAAAGAATTACAATTCCTATAAGGCCAAATTTATTTTTGAAAATATTGAAAGCTATGTTAAGTCCGACTTTATAGTATAAAATTGAAATTTATATGTTTAGCCCTCACAGTGCATCTAAAAAACAGTATCAACCATCTTGATTTCGTCCAGACAATGAAACATTACAACAAAACTACTTTTTTGAACTAACATTGAAACAATTGGCCAGCTTCCATTAAAAAATGTAATGCACTTATATATTCTATCATTGCTATAACCCATTTCTATTTCAGATACATTTTATGCAGTTGTTATAAAATTACCACAGCAAAAAGTTTATGATGGAAATTGGCCAAGATCAGTAAAACTGCAAATTTTTATAGAAGATTAAACATTCTCTCGGTTATTAAATTTGGTTAACCAACGATAGAATTCAAAGTAGACGGTGCTTATATTAAACATAATTTCTTAACGCAGTGATACGTACAAGTTATTTTTAGGATTAAACTTCCATAATAAATTAACTTATAAAAAAGTAATGCCTACTGAAAACAAGCTCGCTTGTTGGTGATGATAATGATGGTGATCTATAACAATAAAACGATAGAGGTCTACCGTTATACGCACATAACGCAAAAACCATTAGATAGATTTCATTCATCTTTTTAGTTTCTTTCTTAGATACTTGGCCCTTATCTTAAGAAAATGATAACGATATCTTCATTTAATGTAAAGTTATTAAAATATTAAGAAACTAAAATTTTGCGATTTTTTAAGATTAGCAAAGTTTTTTTTTGCCTTGCATATTTTTTGTGTTCTTCTCTGTACATAACTTATTATTAATATCATAAAAACAAAGACGAAGTCGCGGATATCTGGCCAGTAGAAAAAAATAAACTATAATTAACTCAATATCACCCGTGTTTCTACCGAGCACGCTATAGATAGATATATTCGTATCTTAAAACTGATTTCAATATCATATAACATGCATAGTAACTTCATCGGTATTGTTTTGCCATTTAAGCCATTATATCGCTGAATAATATGTTCTTCCCTGTCTCCCCTGCCATTCCAGTCACTTGGATCCATTAGGGACTTAATATCATTGTATATCCCATATTACTCGTATCACCTTTCATACGACGCATACATTGCTGTCTCTACTGTTACCGATTCGCTCGACTATAATTTTTAAATTATTTTATAGCTATTATGTGGTGTTAAAAATGATTTCGTAATATTTATTTATTTATTATTATTTACAAAAACTCCGCCTATCCTTACAGGTGACCTAATTCGCTAGGCTAGCCTAACTTTATTACTAACGTATCTTGTTTTAGTTATTTACATTTAACTTATTCACTATTACAATACGTAATCACAGTTTCGGCGACCTCTGTGAACCCATTCAGCGTGCAGCTGAATAGATCTATACGATCCGCGACCGAGTTGAGCGTAACATAATGCCTGTAGTCTACGAAGTGCTAGACAGCTGTTTATTACACTCCCACGTTTCACCAGTTATGTTAACGTCCCACAATGGGATCGGTGGTGAGCCTATTGTACCCGACCCGGGATTTGAACCCAGGAGTTTCGGGTCGGCAGTCGCGCTTGCAACCATTCGACCGACGAGGACGTTATTGAAAGTTTTCTATCTGGTGGTTTTGGTAAAACACGCACCAATAAAATTAAACTGGCTTATAAATATATGTATACAACAAACAATATTACATATAAGGAAATATAAATTTTTTACACATACACAAGTGACACAAATAGTACATCAGCATGGCTTCAGATACTTTCCCATATGAGCTTTTTGAAATGATTCGTGTTTATGACACTGGCGTTTACATATCGTATTAAAATATTTTAGAATCTAATTTCAAATCGCTGACAACTTTCAAATTGATTCTTTTCAGGTTAAAATTAAAAATGACGAATTAAAATTTGCAATAGAGACGCTTTAGTCCTTTGTGTTTTTGTAGGAATATACTATATTTTCGTATTATTCAATTTATTTATTTGGACTATTTATCGGGGGTGAGATAAATTGATAACATGTTGATAAGTCGAGTGTCGGAGGTGGAAGGGCGGGCGGGGGAGGGCTCAGAACGAGACTCTAGCGAGTACCAGACCGCGGATGAATTGCTAAAACTGATGTCTAAGGATCAAACTTACGATATTGACAGTAAGTCGGTACTGTTAGGTAGATAAGATGACAACGAGTAGATTCATTAATAGTCATACAACCAAATAATATACCATTACCCGGCTACTATTAACTTTATGAAAATGGAAATCAGCGTTATGGCATAATTTCTAAAAGAGCATATTTGTGTGTGGACGTTTGCGAAACTGTAAACTCTTTCTGTATTTTCTTGCATATCTGAACAACAAATATTCGTTCGTATTTTTTTCAGACGAGTCCTTGAGTACGAGAGATTTGGTGATACTATACAAAAACATAGACGTTGGCGCCAAACTCACTTCCAACGTTAATCTGCGACATAAAATGCCCAACCAACATGTTGAAACTGTAGTGTATAAAGACGACAGGGAGTCAGACGATTCTGATGCCAGCGATATGTATTGCAACGAGGACTTACAAGATGTGTTTATGATCAACAACGAGAGAATCGACCTCCTTAATAATATGTCTTGCATTCAACACACTCTTTGCCACAAATTTGGTGATATTGAAATGCAATCGAGAAATTTTACCACTGAATATGACAGACAGTTTATATTTAAAGATCCATACATAAAACAACAGTTGAAAAATATAAACGTAAAGGCGGAATTTAAAGGCATGGATACAATTCTACCAACTTCTTTTTTAGATTACATTTGCTGCAAACGGCTTGAAGACAATTATAATTTTTATATGGATAACATAATACGATACGTAAAGCACACTATTGACCAGCTAAAACGTATCAGCAATGGAGAATATTTAACCGACAGGGTTAAAGAGAAGTGGAGAGAAGTAGGAGAAGATTATAAAAATACTGACGCTACCAAAGTACTGGCGACTTCTGTTAGCATCCCTTTGCATGTGGAAGGCAAAGTGAATAGGCACCGTAGTACATGGGATGATATCGTACATTCCGAAGTGGACATCAGATCTTTGTCAAAAATTTTAGAGAAAAAAATTATCATCGAAATTCCAAAGTTAATTTGCGGTTCCTATAAATTATTCAGCGAACGCCACGCTGACAATCTTATAATAAGCTGTAAAAAAGAATTCAGTTCCGACGTTATTATAGATAATAAAGAAGAGTCTCGTGTTGATGTTGTTTTTCAACTTAAACGTTCGGACTCTGGCCACGTAATAAGCAACATAAATTCAATCATGATTTTACAAAAGTTACCATCTATTACGAATGCAGGTAATTTATAACAATTTCACAATTCGTTAACTTAATATAGGTGCGGTGTTTGAATATAAAACGCAAATTTTATTTCAGAAATAAGCGAAGTACGGTATCAAGAAATTGATTTTGGGGAAAATAACAGCAATCACCAGGAACGTGCTAAAATCTTAGAACTAAAAGAACCAAATGACAAAGACTGGCACAAAGAGGCGTATTCAGAAGAAAAACGACCAATCAATTGTTGCAGTATTGAATGTAGTAACAAAGAACCGTCATCAGACAAAAATGTCTTTTCTTCACCAACCATACGTTTTCTTGATTCAACTCAGCATAAGGTTGCCCGTAATGGGGTATCAAATAGAAAAACATCGATCAAGAGCCCTAAAACTGAATCAGACTGTTTATTAATGATACCGGATGAATTTTGCTGTGCTATTCAAAGATTACACACTCAAGTTCCGGTACTAGAGGAATCGGAAGAAACACCGCAAAATAAAAAAAAGTCGCCAACTAGAGTAAGAATAAAGTCTCCCTATGAAAACCAATCCCACTACGTAGAAGAGAAAAAAAGGAAAAAGCTACTGGAGATTCGAGAAAAGCGAGAGAAAAAGAAAATGGCCTTAAGTGAAAACTGCAAAATTACGAAACATAAATATGGAAAAAGCATTGTTATGGCTCAACCATCGAGTTCTGTGACAAAACTATCGATAACAAATAAATCATTTTATAATTCAATTTACGGCGAAACTTTAAACCACGATACTGGGTTAGCTAAAAAAACTCGAAAATGGCGCAAAAAAGAAGTTGATATAAAAACAAACGCACTTGATAATGAATTTCATAGTTCTTCTTTTTCGGCATTAAATAAAAGTCCCTTAGATGACAGCTCTATGGTAACAGTAATGCAAATGGAACAAAATCTGGACGCAGAAAAATGCTCCTCTCCTACTTCTACAATGACGAATTACGATACGAACGTTGACCTTTTATCCCGGTTAATCGCATCATCGGATACAGAAAGCAGTACGAGTGATGATAAATTTAGTCCACTGGAAAAAATTGGAAGGTAAATTGTTTTTGTTCTATGCTCCGTCTGTACAAAATAGTGTCTTATAACCCTGCATTGAAATTTTTTAAGAAACATTTATGTATACTTAAAATTTTTGATGTCAGAGGCTACATCGAATATTACTATTACAGAAGTCACGGAGTGAAGGATTTGCCCCAATTTAAAAATAATTTTTAATTTTTATATTAAATTAATATAAATGTTTATAAAATAAACAATAATCTTTTTCTTTAAAAAAAATTGTTAATATATATTTTTTTAATTGATCCATATTTATTTCCTTTAATAAACTATTTTTTATGCGTATTATCTGTGCAAAATAATTCCCATGTTTCACATGTGCCAGGCGTACCGCGATGGCTCACATTTTTTGGTGTGGTTTTAGAGATGGGAATAAATCATATGAAACTGCAGCAAAGCATTACAACATTGATGGTCTAGGAAAATCACAAAGCTCTTGCAATTTGGGCCCAGCAAATTCGCCAAAACCTCAAAATCAATCCAATAAACATCAAGATGAACCCAAAGATGTAGCTACACCAGTAGAATGTAGAAAAAGCATTGATAAGATATACGTATTAATAAAAAAATTAGGAAAACTTGATGAAAGCGAAATAACTTCAACAAGATGTAATACGAACGTTGTAGATGGTCCAAGGAGCTCTACAATTCAAATTAGCGACAGTGGAACAAGTGTAAAGCATCACATAATATCATCTTCTCCTAGTAGCTTTAGTTTCCAAAAAAACGATAACTACAATCGACAGTTGAACAAAAATAAAAAGAAAAGAGAAGCGCCAGCTGCCATAGTACCTAAAGTTATAATCAGCACAAAATTACAAACTTTGAAATGTGATGCCGATAGAAACAAACCAGATCGCAAGCGTAATTCCAGTCCATCTCTTAAGAGTACTAATAATCCCCTAAAAGCAATATCACAACTGCTACATGAATTTGACAATGTGCAAAAAACAAAGAACAAAACCCATAGAAAAACAGACAATGAAGAAGGTAAAACTAATTCACGACAAGGTTCATCGAAAAAAACACGACTAGAACCACCTAGAGAAACAAACGTTGTCCCGGTAAGGTTGTTATCTAAAGAAAGGCGGTTGCGATCAGGTCAAATAATTGATGCCTCTCAACATTCCCCTCACCAAATTACATACCCTGATGACAAGCATATGACAAGACTTACAAAGAAAAACATATCCGATATTATAGATGAAGCTAAAGAAGCAAGAGGCGAAGCCGTTCGAGGTCCTTCTAGACCGTATTCACGATTAGACACCCTGGCTCAACCAAAAAAGTCGTACGTTCATGCGCATAATGAAGAGTTTCAGAATAGGTACGGAAGAAACATAACGGCCTACAGAACACAACATCCTCCAATAGTTACGCCCGTCGGGGACAAAAGCACGGGATTTACAAATGCAAGAAATTGGCGTAAGGGACCTGTAAACGCAACTTTTCTAGCTAAACCAACTATTTCAACTATGTCACCTATAGGTGTGTAAAGGTGAATCATATTTTGTTGAGTTTTTGTAATAGCGTTGTTGTAACGTACTTAATTTAAAAAAATTTATGCAGATAGAATATCAGGACCAAAACGTTCGGCTAGTAATAGTCCTGTTAGAAAGCGTGTACCGCAGCAAACAACTGAACCGTCTTGTAGACAGAGCACAATTCCTATTCCTTCTGAAAACTTGTAAGATCATTTTCATTTATTTTATTTCATACTCTTATTTACTTTCAAAGGATAGCTAACTGATTCTAGTCAATTTCCAGGAAAAAGAAAATGGTGGCTGTTGAATCATATGTGAAAAATCATTATGGGCTGATAGATACCGATCAGCTTATTAGTCATGAGGTACACAAGTCACGTGTGCCACTAATTCCAAACGATATAGAATTGGGTACTGTAACTTTAAAATAAATTAGTTCTTGTTATAATCGCTCATAAAATAAAAATATAGATCACTTCAAAAAAATTATTTCTTTGTTAAAGCGTCAATGACTTCATCTCCTACTGCGGAAGAATCCACAGAACTTGGAAAAAAGCTGCATTACATGATAGATTCGATGATAAATAAGAATGAACCTCCTTTATCGGTCCTCGCTGAGTGTCATGAATCGATGTCCAAATTAAGTAATGATGGTATAAAGGAACTGTCGACGAATAGTTTGTTCAAAATTGAAGAGCCTAAGTCGGAATCAGACTACCCCGTCGACGTTTTCGAAGACAAAAATATAGTCACAGCAGTGGTTAGCATTCCCAGGGATAAAATACGCGAGGACACAGTCGACGATGGAAATACTGGTGCAGTCGAGATCGTGACGTACGATGTACAACCATTCAACTCGGCGACGGAATTACGAAAACTCGAGAATGCTTTGTATCAAAAAATATCTGTGGGTGCCTTTTCGAAACGATTAAGAATAAAAAATTTGACACTTACGCCAAAGCAGTCACTGCAACAACTAATCGTGGTTCAGTCGGGGGACGCCGGTTCGCTACTTGTCAAATCAAGTGTGTCACAAAGTTTGAGAACAAGTAATTCTAAAATTGATTCCTTAAGAGGGTTAAAATCTTTAGCCACACTATCTAATACACCTATGAATTGGGAATACACAGATATTCCTGTTCAAGTAGCTACTATTGGTTATGCTTTTCCAACGTTTCACTCAGTACAAAATAATCCAAATTCAACCAGTGTAAAAGCTCTGAATCTATACGCAGAAGATTTAAAAAGTAATTCATTGAGAAAAGAAGAAAGTAAAAGAACTAAATTTCATAAAACAAGTCAATGTTTCAAAGGCTTATATACTGAACCGTACTCGGAACAATCTACACAAGCTAATATAGCAGAATCTATACCACCAATCCACAGCATAACGATCAATCCAGCAGAACAAAAAGATGGCGTAGAAATAAAATCAGAGCAACTAATAAAAGGAAAAGGTGATGAAGCCAAAGGTATTGTAGTATCGTCAGAAACGTACGAAAATTACAAAGGAGGTCTGACAGAGAAGGTTCCAAGCAGTCCTGAAAATGTTGACCACAGTACTTCCTTAGACATTTTAATGGGCCTTTTGAATGAAATCCGAAAGTTAACTAGCGAAGCCCACAGCGATAATAAAGTTGATAATGAAACACAACCGGGTCAGCAGTGTAAAGATCTAGAAATGATTTTAAATGATGCTGCAGCCCAAGAAACTACAGTAGATAATTGCCGAGACTTAATTACCATTACATCTCTAGACAAACTCAAGCGATTAGGTTCAAATCCTAACATACATTCTTATAAATTATTAAAAGACGATCGAATAGTGAAAAAAGATAACGTCGAAGAAAGCGTCCAGAAGAATGTATCAGTTACGGGCGATAAATCGAAAAACATTGATAAAGAAATGAGTGTCGACATAGAAAAACAATTTGTGAATAGATTAACTGATGTACCTTCTTGTTTTCTATCGTTTAAAATAAATCATAACGCCACTGATGCAATCGTTGAAATAATGAACGAACCTTCAACTCTGTTAAAGTGCCCCGTTGAAGAATATGAAACACTGTATTGCAACTCATCGTTCAAAACTGAAACTAATGTAGACCTATTTAATTTGTGTGACGCATGTGTTCCGAGACACCCGAATGGTAACGAAGTGGAAACAACAACAGTTAATTCAGATTTCCATAATCCACGTACGCTAGAGGTTTCAAGTGTTACTCAAGAAGAGAAGTTTGTTAAAGGGAATATGAATATAGAGAGGAAAAACGTATCGTGTTGCGATGCTAATTATGCAAAGAAAATATTATCAAATGTCACTTGTGGCTCTGAATTCGATCCAATAATGAAGTTGAAAAGGGATATATTAGTAATTGTATATTCCATTCTGGTTTTTATCGTGTTTGCTGCGTTGTCCTTTCCCAAACTGATTTATTATTTTGAAATGTAATCGTTTATTTTAATGAGGAAAAATTGTAGTGTTTTACAGCGATGTTATATTAGTAAATTATTTTGATTTTGACTAACGAGATTTGAAATGTCAATTTTCCTTGATTCAAAAGTTCCGTTTTCTGCCCTTGGTGAACAGCTATATTGAAAATATTTACCAATATATTTATTCATAACTAGCTGACCCGGCAAACTTCGTACCGCCTCAGAATCTCTTTATATATCAAGTCACTATTACAAAGAAAAGGAAGAAGGAATGCATGCACCCTTTGTCTTTACAGGAATTAAAAGATCGACATATTTGTTGGTTGTCAAATATTATGGTTGCGCTCAGAAATTTATTTTGTGACTAAACTTAGAAAGATAAAAAAAATCATATAAAACATCTGATATACAGTTAATAACGGAATTTAAA
>DWJK01003391.1:0-13199 GCA_018248815.1 Croniades pieria auraria
TCTTCCGCTTCCTCATCCGCATCCTCTAAATTTGCGCTTGATAATTTCTCTTCCTCATAATCACTTCCTCAACGACCCTAGTACATATATGTGGCGTAGCCATTTTCCTACAAGTTTGATGTATGAATACTGAAGCCAAGGAACGCTGTTTTAAGAATAATTTATTGTAGATAGAATTTAATTAGATAAGCTCAAATATTTTTTAATTACTAGAAATGTAATAGATAATGAAAGTAAAAATTTTTATGTAAAAATAACACTTTTATTAAACTATAGAATACAAGAATATGATCAAATTATCATTAACAAATAAATACATCAATTACATTTCATTACTTAAATTTAACTTTTCGTTTAAATCACTCTCTGTTTGTATTTTAACTTTGTTAAAGGTTTTCTTTAGTAACAGCTCAATTGCAGACTCCTCTGAAATAAAAAATACATGTGATTGTCCTCTAAAGTTGTGTAATTATCGTATTTCCCATTAAAATGTTCATTATCATTAACCTTTTTAATATTGCAACACTGGATATGATTCTTCTCTTAGAATAAGTAAGGTTATGCTGCTGTTATGCTGGCAAAGTGCAAGTTATTCAAGATGTCTGAGAAATTTACGAAGAACTATAAAGTAAGTAGATTTCCTCAATGTTTTAGTCAATGTTATTATGGCATATTCAAATGATATTTAATCTTAAAATACACTCTTGTATAAAGAAAAGTATACAGTCCGGATTTGAAGAATTTAAAACTACTGGAGTGAAATGGCTTTTTTGCTACTTTATATTTATAAATTTACATTTATAAATTTAAAAGTAATTCAATTAATGAAATGGGTGTTGCAAGAAGCCAATTAAGAATGATCCTATAGTAACCAATTCAATGTGTACGAATGCGTATTTTAAACTCGAGAAAATGTGTATAACCATTTAAGTTCTTTAAATTAATATTTTTTATTAAATAGATCGTGGTAACAGACTCTGATAATAAGTGGTTACCGTCGCCGCTGGACATTTGCAACACGAGAAGTTGGCAACGCCAGATGCGAGCTCAACACCACATTTTTAGGAAACAGAAATATGTAAAATTTAGAAATATAAAGGTCATGTCAACTCACCGGTTACTTGAATAGCTAGCAATTGATGAACGATGTGTCTAGCGGTGATCTTAAATAGATCTCGACTGCTAATTTTTTTCTTCTTATAATATGGCATTAGTAATTTAACCACCAGGCCTGCTACATCTACTTTCTCTGAACGTGTTTCTTTATTTTTGCCCTCTTTCCTGTGTTTCGATCTGTCACTTGCCGATTTTGGTTTTGATTTGTCAGTAGGAGATTTTGGTTTTAATTTGTCTGTTGGAGATTTATGCTTCACTTTATCTTCTGATCTATGTTTTGATTCATCGCATGGTGTAATAAGTCCTACTTTATCTGAAGGTGGTGTAACGTTTGACTTATGGCTTGGTGATTTATGTTTTTCTCTGTCACTGTGATGCTTATGCTTGTGTTTATTGTTTGACATATCCCGTTCTTTTGTTTTTCCTTTATGATGCACTCTATAAGCATGCTTAGCTTCTTTCGAGTGATGTTTCTTAGGTGATAGACTTGTATTATCTACAGAATCAATATTAATATTTACACTGGGTGTGCATTTCTCTTCCAAACTGACTACTGTAGGTTCAGGTGGCATATCTGAAAATTGCTTTAGTTCTTGTAACACTTTATCTGCCTCTAAAGTTAATTTATGTGCTTGGTCCAATTTTTTGTCATTAAATTCATTGTTTATTATTCTTGTTTTACTATCCTTGATATTTTCTTCGATATTATTATCAGCAGATATCTGAACACATTTCGCCCCTTTTGGTTCTATTTTATCTGTAAACATATCTGGTGAACTACTAAGCTGCTTTTCTGCCAATCTGCTATGTCGCTGCTGCTCTATTGATCGGTCGTCAATTATTAGTTCTTTTTCAAAATCGCTACCTGAAGTTTCTGCAGACTTATTAAAGTCAGATTTCAATTTCACTTCACTGGGGCTTGCCTTTTCTTTTTTTGTTTTATCCGATTTACGATGTTTGCTCTTATGTTTTGAATATTTGGGCTTCTTAAGAGTTTCCGAATCTATTTCGCTATCTGAAGATTCTCCAAAAAGAGCCTTAATTTTTCTTTTTGCAGTGGGTTTTACTTTCTCTTCAGGGGACTTTTGGTGTTTGTTACTTGCTTCATTGACGGTTGTTTTTTCCTTATTATCTTTGTCAGTATTCTTATTTTTCCCACTAGGCACTCCTTGTAATGTAATATTTATAACCAGAGTATTCCCATTCTTAGTTACTGCGAAGTCGTTAGTGGATTCGTTTACTTCATCTATTTTTAATGTAGTGTCATTGCTGTTGCTGGCTACGCTACTGATCTCGTCTATTTTTAATGTCGTATCATTACTATTGCTGGCTACACTGTTAATCCCCTCGATTTTCATTGTCGTGTCATTACTGTGACTGGATACATTGCTAAGTTCATCTATTTTCAGTGTTGTATCATTGTGATTATCGATATTTTCATCTATAACAAGATTACAATCATCATCACTCTGATCTTCAGAAGCGGATGAATGACGAGATTCTGTTGGGGTAAAAAAGGTCTGCAGTTTTGTTTGTGTAAGTGGGTCCTTTTTAAAAGAATTAGCTTTTCTTTTAACTTTTTTGTCTGCTTTAGATAATGTTAATGGGTAATCGGTTTGTGCTTTATTTCCTGAAAAGAAATATATGTTTAGTGATAATCTTGTGGTTGTATTACATTACGAACGTCTTGAGACACAATGTATTTATACCTCTCTCTAATTGTGAAGCAGTTATGAAACCGTGGCTTAGTTGTTTATGACCTTCTTGTTTTTTTTGTTCAAAATCTTTAATGAATTCAGAAAGAGTACCTTGTTTTCTGGGTTCAAATGTTTTAAGTTGTGGACATAAACTTTGTGTGCATGCTTTTACTGATGAAATCTGAAATATTATTTAAGAATTTAAAAATGTTAAACTTATTTAGTATAAAATTATTGTTGACAATTAGCACAAGTGTGCACACCATACTTACCAATTTGCTCATTGAGCGTCTGTAAAGACTCGTCACAGTGTTGCTGGAAAATGATTCATATTCTAAATCGATAGCGCACTGTTCTATATCATGACGGGACAGAGGCTTATCAGGATAGTCTAACCCTTTCATACTTTCTAAATTATTCTTTAAAGCATCGTGAAGCAACGATAGATAGTTTTCTCGGTTAGCAACTGTTAGTCCATTTACCTGCAAAAATGAATATTTTAAATTAAGATATTACAGTTTCTGGATAAGAATAGTTGAATTTTACATATTAAGTTACAACCTTTATTCCTGTACTCTCAGCGGCTTTACATTTGGAGTGCTTAGCTGAAACACTATCATCATGTTTTCTGTCCTTCTCAACACTCTTCTTCCTGTTAGCAAACTCCTTCATAATTAGCAACTTGGTCTCTTCGGCTACGCGACGCCGGCTGCTCTCTCCGTCTGATTCGTCGCTATTATCTTGATAGTAAGATTCCGCCTCCCTTTAAGAATTGACTCGTATGTTATACGAATAAATAAGCAAATAAGAACTTTAGACAGAAATAACTATCCCACAGCAACTATTTTTACCACTCGAAGTACATATAGATTTGACTGAAATATAAATATAACGATGATATTGTCATATGTGGCGCACCTCCTCTGGCCGGCGCGGCCGTGCTCGTACAGGTCGGAGGGGTCCTGGTCGTGCGCGATGAAGCCGGCGCGACCGAGGTGCGCGCTCATGGCGCGGCGCAGGTGCTGGTCCAGCGCGCGCCGCACCGCGCGCTCGTCGCGGCACGCGTCGCAGCGCCGCACGCACCGCGGCGCCTCCTCGCCGAAGTACTCCGCGAACGTCTTGTGTCGACATCTGCAAGGACAGTGTCACTCCACTATAATCGTGCTAGAGTCCTATTCGCCTCTTCCGATTGGGGGAGAGACTACTCCGTTTACGGGTCATTCGACATAACATAACATTATTATCACATCAAAGTAGTAGGTATTAAAAGATACATTGCTGACAGTTTAAGTATTTACAACATTTCATTTAACGGAAAAACAAGTTCTTGTTAGCGGAAACTATATAAAATATAATTCATGCGAACACGTATGTGACATTAAGGAAATTAATTTGCAAGTGATTTACCGATTTCTATTAGATTAATACGGGCATTATTAACATTTAAAATACATACTTGACATCTTCACAGTATTTGACCATGATCTCAAAGCTTTTGTAGGAGTTCTTGCAGCGCTGCTTCTTCTCGGGTGTATTGGCGCGAGCCAGTTCCGTTTTGAGCAGGAAGTCCACAGCATTGCGCTCGCTCCGGCAGTAGTAAATGCGACAAAAGGCTGGCTTACCGTCTCGTCCTGCTCTACCCGATTCCTATTATGACATTGTAATGTTACAACAATGAACTATATTTAAGTTTCCATAAGAAACAAAATAATCAGAGAAAAGTTCTGATAAATATTTAATCAGATGGGAAACTAAAGTAGTTAACACCTGCATATTCATAACAGCTCAACAGAATAATTGCTAACCCATTCCTTAAGCCCCTAACCTAAGAAAATACATCAGATGTATGGGTTTGATAGAAACCTGATAATAAGCGGCAACATTTTGCGGCAAGCCCCAGTGGGCCACAGCGCGCACAGTGGCCTTGTCCACGCCCATGCCGAACGACACGGTCGCGCACACGCACGGACACTCGCCGTTCGACCACTGCTCTTGAACTGATATGCGTTCAGAGGATTTTAAACCTAGAAATAAAAAATATACTGTAATAGGAAATAGAAAGTTTATCTCCATAGTACATCGCTGAAACGTCTATTTATCTAATGTGAATAAATTATTTATTCAATGGCTTTTTTCATTGACATATAAATGAAATATTTAGACGTAGGGCTAACTCATGTTTTTGTAGTGTGAGCAATTAACAATACTTGTGAATTTTAAAACAGTGCACATAGAGAACACAACAATAATGGTCACACTTGTCATCTATCGCTATCAGTAACTGTCATTTCAATAGTACTTTATCAAGTCAATTCTATTAACTAAATATTGTATAGGACTTTGTCTCACACCATATAATTTTCAATTTCTGCATGTAAATTAATTAATAATCATGTATGTGTATGTGATATTGGACAATATCAGTGTCAGATTAGTTAATATGGTATAATCATCATAATCATTAATGAAACACATCCAAAAATGTGCAACTACAAATATCTATCACTTGGCTGTACCCAATACAAAATATGTGAAGTATTTCTTCAACACATAATGTCTTCATAGCGAGTGTTATATCCTGTTACCTCCATGATATGCTAATGACTTCAATCCCCTTTTGCTAAGCATGTTGGCTAACTCTTCAGTTTGTTCACGAGTTCTGCAATACACTATTACAGCATTTTTATCTTTCTGAAACAATCCATATTGTATTAAATACATGTTAAAACACAAACACATTTTTTTTAAATAGTTATTCAGTACTTACTGGTTTAATATTGTCGTCATCACCCAAACTCTTCTTCAAAAACTGTAACAAATCACCTACTTCATCCTGTATGCAATTCTGGTAAACAACATCATAAAACAGATTCTGTCTGAAGCTGGGTGTTTTATATTGTGCCACAGGTTGTAGTAACTTGAGATTGGCCAATATATCCTTTGCCACTTCAACACTTGCTGTGGCAGTGAGTGCCACCCATGGTATACTCTTAAACTTCTCTCTCAAGTCACCTAGCTTTAAGTAGTCCGGACGGAAGTCATGACCCCACTCACTCACACAATGAGCTTCATCAACAACAATGTATGAAACTTTCTTATATTTAACAAGATGCTCTAAAAGTGACTTAAATGTTACAGTAGCTGCTTGTTCTGGCGTCACATATAAAAATCTTGTATTAGGTTTCATAGCGTGCAAATCATTCAGTACTCTTTCACGATCCTTAGATGTCATCTTGGAATTGATAGATTCAGCAGTTATCTTATGCTTGGACAAATGATCTATTTGATCTTTAATAAGAGCTAGCAGTGGGGAAAAAACTATAGCCACTTTGTGATCCTGCAACATTGCTGGTAATTGGAAGCAGAGTGATTTTCCAGAACCAGTAGGCATTGAAACATAAACATCATGTACACCTGAAAGATACAATACTTATTGTAAAACATATTTTAGTTTTTAACTATGGTTTACTTTATAATTTGATAGAAAAGCATCTATGTAAAGAAAATTTTTAATAATACAAATAGGTGAGTATGGTACCAAGATGTTTTAGCATTCTTAGTTCATTATTAGTTAAAATGGATTACTATTTAGTAATTTTATTATAAATAACTTTTTTCCACCTAATTCACACTATGTTTGAATCATAATTAAATCTAAAAAACATTTTAAATATTAATGAAAATAATAATTATTATCAATAGAATCATTCATTCAATCATTCGACATATCCTAACAATATGTATTACAATGTATGCAAAACATGTTTTATTACTCATCATTATTGATTTCATCACATCAACATGATAGATAAAAGTGACATATATTCCATTCTAATAACATATAGGCAATTCATAAAGCACTTTTATTTCTTACAATAAAATCTCAATATTGGGTGGACATACACATTTCGTGGAGTGTAATGTGGTTTAGTAACTATAAAGTGGATTTTTTGAAAATAAATGAATCTGTCGTATTTAAGTACATATCAACACTACAATACTAATTTACAAAAAATAAAATATACATTGGAATATACCATTTCATTGTCACTTTGTTCATAAACAATGTTTATCAAAAATAAAATGGAGATTGTAATATACCAATTCATTATTAATAAATAATATCTACAAAATGCAACTACTACATAGATCACTGATTAAATTGGAACTATACTAAAACATAAGTTCTATAATTAAATAAAGAACTGTCTAATAAAGTTTTATGAAAGATTTTTTAGTTGGTGATTTTTGGCGCTAAAAGTTGAATTTTATTATAATTGTGGCAGCGCTGACATTATACGATCGCTTTCGGAAACTCAAACAGGTGACAAATATTTATAACTGGCTCGCTAAATTTATTGATCTGAGCAAATGGGCTGCGCTAGATAAACACCTACTCACCTCTTGCTATTGCTCGAACGGCGCGTTCCTGAAGATCGCTTTTAAATCTGCGGTGTCCAAAATATTGAAACAATTTGTCTGTTACGTTATCCATTGTACTACTTGCTTTTTTACGGGTAAGTAATATATTACACACACTTTAAAACTAATCACTGTAAGTATTAGCCTAAATATACTGCACATAGATCGTCTTTCACGTAAATATTTTTAAAAGTAATAATATTAAAACAACCTCGAAATAAAAGTTCTTGAAATCTGACATTTTGCGCCGTAGTAGCGACACTCATATCTACATCAAGATGTCATTGTTGTCATATTCGTTTAGCAAAATACGACCAATCACAGACACGATATCTGTAGTGCTGCCAATACTGTACAATTAGCCGCCAATTTTAGGTAGATACAATGAAATGTATGTATATATAAAATTACAGCTCTTAATAATATTCTTATTGTATTAATTTGTCAAACATCAGATTTTAGGAAAATTTGAGAGGCATTATTGACACTTTTATAACTTTACAGGTACCTGTTTAGACTGATCTTTGTTGACCTCAGCCTTAATAGCAATGAGTAAACGTAAAAATCCTTTTGAAGACGATAATAAAAACGCCGACTTTTGTGAATTCCTAATGGAGTTAGCTGAATATGAGAAAAATGTAAGCCGCAACATACATAAGTTCAACGCTTACAGAAAAGCGGCAGGCGTTTTAACTATGCACTCTAAAAGAATTGAGTCTGGCGATGAGGCTAAAAAATTAAATGGAATAGGCGACAAAATTGCCAAAAAAATTGACGAATTTATACATACAGGAAAACTACAAAAACTGGAGAACATACATAAAGATGAAAATGCACAATCAATAAATTTGCTAACCCGGGTCTCAGGTATCGGTCCCGTGAAAGCAGCTGAATTAGTGAGAATGGGTATTAAAACAATATTAGACTTGGAAAGCAACAAAGATAAGCTGAACCATCACCAACTAATAGGATTGAAGTAGGTTGCTTCAGCAGTAATCTAATTTTTTTTTCAACTATTCGTCGACATAATTTGCGACGTCTGAACTATCTAACGTACTTTGTACGTCGTGATTTTTATTTCCCTTACAGATTTTTAAATGAGAACGATTCTAATGTTCGACGACGAACGATTCTACTGTTCTAATGAGAACGAATCTGACTATCACTTAGATTCAACAACATAAATCTTCATTCTTTGTAATTTGTCTTATATGTGTTTCGAATAATAAGAAATTAAATATAACTCAACTATTTGTTTGATAAATGCGTTTTTTGTTTGATTTAAAATTCACAAATATTTTTGTTTTGTGCAGGTACTTTGAAGACTTCGAAAAAAAAATTCCTCGTGCTGAAATTGAAGAAATTGAATCCAAAATCCAGGGGAAAATTGCAAATTTAGATCCTAACTTTAATATAACCATTTGCGGCAGCTACAGGTCAGACTTTTATAATTCATCTGATATAATTATATTTACGTATGACATAATGATAATGTATACCGCCGTCGTCTACACTACATTTACTAAATAGAACTCTTCATTCATTCTTCAGATTTCTGCCTGATTATATCGTTCCAAATTCCAAATACATTGATGTATTGAATTTCCGTCACGTCACTTTTTTCCTTGTTTGCAAATAAAAACAATCGTGACTATCATACTCCTTCGTTCTCGCTTCTGTATTGTCTCCAAATAAAGTAGCAGTTTTATAACTGATTTTATCAAAACTACACTTAGAGTACTTTTTCAAATCCGGTATAACGAGAAGGAGGAATTGCGAGGAATACGCTTCCCCTCACACTATGAGTCCGCTCTATCAATGCCTGCCGCTCTAGTCTTCAACGCGTCCGTACCTAATTTTTACGTTATCACAGCGAGGTACCTCGTTAACTTTTGCGAGTAATATAATTATGTGTGTTTGCATTAGATAAGTACTGTAAAACTGTAAGTTAATTCAAAGGGAACACTAATATGGATTTCCAGACGAGGGAAATTTGAAAGCGGTGACATTGACATACTAGTCACACATCCTACATTCAAGATGACATCAAAAAAGCGCGGGGAACAATTGCTAAGAGAACTGGTTGCCGCGTTATGTAACGTCGTGACAGATACAATATCTATTGGAGATACTAAATTTATGGTAGGTCCACAAACTACCCATTGACTACATATTTCTATGAAGAGACGGATTCAAAGATTTGTGAATACAAAGTCATTATTGAACGTGTTTCTCCCCGGTATTATGCAAATTAGTTTCTAATTGCGTGGTTAATATGACACAAACTAAAGCTTCATAACATACTTTTCAAACAGTAATTATTGTATACATTTGTTACCAAAAATATTTTTTTTTCGCAGGGCGTTTGTCGTCTGTCCCCGCGGCATAAGTCTCGCCGGCTGGACATCAGGCTGATTCCGTGTGAGCAGTACCACTGCGCTGTGCTCTACTTCACCGGCAGTGATGTCTTTAACAAGGAGATGCGCGCTCACGCCGTGGACAAAGGGTTCACGCTCAACGAATACTCCTTGAGACCCGTCGGCGTTACTGGTAACCTTACTAGCCATTAATATTTTTACTGAGTTTTGTATGTTTATGTGACCATTTGTAAATACTATTATGGTTATTTGTATCTGTTAATTATATTATTATTAGTGTATCATCACGTCAGGCCTCTTACGGGATCAGCAGAATGTATCGAGTGCCAAAATCTGTAAGGGTATCTTAAAGATCTTACGTATTTCTTCTACATTATCACTCCTTTCGTGCACGTCCGTTGCGGAGACTTGTGACTCATCCATTAGCCACTATTTGATCTGTTTGGTCAATATACTCGGGCCTCAGTCTCCCTCCGCAACTCCCTGCAACAGCATTCAAAAATCGGATTGTGTCCTTTAATTATTTCTTTATGGTGAGCTGAATTTTCATTCGATTTAAGGTGTCTCTGGAGAGCCTGTGCCGATCACTTCGGAAGAAGACATCTTCGATTACATTGATTTTCCATATAAAAGACCAGAGGAACGCAACCTATAAAGAATCTCAACATACAAAACAAATAATACAGGAGGAAGGAAGTAGAACGGAACTACTACGATATTAAAGAAACAAAATATCTCAATAATATAATGTATTTGTCTCATAATTACATCACGAGAAGAATAACAAATATATATCACAAACCTTCTCTTTTTCTCTCTTTTTCTTTACAATTTTTACTTATTATTTAATATCTTTCTGACAATATACTGGACGTACCTACCTTTTTTATAACACAATGTATTAGTTCAAAATGGGCGACAGAACACTACTTGATGTGAGAAACCTAAGTTTATTTTAAACGAAGTACAGTGATGTTGCAAATGTTTATGAAGAAAATGTAAAGAACTTTTGAAATAATGACGAATTCTTCTTGAATGTTACGACCAAGATATGTAACAATAGTTATCCATTGAAATAAACTGTAACAATTGCTCGAAAATAGTTGTCTATTTGATATATCCGTCACTTAGTGTCCTAATGATTAGGCAGGATAACATAATAATGAAAAACCATTTTGGAAGTTAGGGAGCGTCCAATAATTTTGTGAGGCGGGTGGAGGGATGGGGGTGTGTCAAGTTGAATCTCGTCTAATATTACTTTGGGGGTGGGAGGGTCTCGGTAAATATCACGTAATTTTTTTCGCAAAAAACAGTAAAATTGCAAGAAAATTCATTTTAATGTTACGAATTTATGAATTTTAGTAGTAACGATTTAAGTATTACATTATTTACTTTTCACTGTAATTCTAGTCTACTTACTCAGTAATAATAAATAGTAATGTTGACTAGTCTTAAACAAAAATAATAAACTAATTATTTTTTTCTTATTAGAACATATCCGGTATATTTACGAGAGTCATGCATTTTGTAAAATCTCATGTGAGATTGGAGAGTGGAGGGTTGAGCAAAAACTCACGAAATCTCACCAGGGGAGGGGGGTAAAATAACTGGTGATTTTAATCGCCTCACGTAATTGGACGCCCGCTTACTGGCACACGGGTCATACAATCTTATCTCACCTATTATAAAATTAATGAAAGATAAAATGCTTTTTAAAAATATAAAAAAATAGAATTATTATCGTCGCTACATAAGGGTTTAAGAAACAGAAGGCTTGTTTTTCATAGATAACTTTATATGATCACATTTAAACAATGCTAGCGTCTAGTCCTAAGAAAATACAAACATAAAGGTAAGGCGTGTAATTCTTACAAAAGGAATTCGTTAAAGAAGCTAATTTATTTTTTAATAACACTAATAAAAGCAAAACGTTAAATATAATTTTTTTCGATCCTTTATCATTCCACAGGTGGAAAATGGGTATCGTCTCAGAATGCCAATTAAGGCCATAATCTGCTTCGCTAGCCAAGTGCAGATTAGCAAACTTCAAAAGCCTTAGAAATGTATTAAATATTCCTCTTAAAAAATCTTTAAATTGATTAAATATAAGAAACAAAACTTAACGATAATTTCCTTAACACCTTGTCCACAATAATATCGTAATGAAAAGCCATTACGTTATTTAATTCATTATTTGTTAATTTCTATCATCTATTTTAGACAAAACATAAACTCAAGATTGATTCCTAAAAAAAAATAACTGTGGCAAGTTTAAAACTACGCTGGCCATACAAGATCATTCATTTGTTATATTGGCAGAATGTCAAAAAAGTGCAATATGCCAGTATCCGCAGCGATAAGCGCACAAAGATGAGTATCAGAAACCAGGACAATCTTATATGGTTTCCCGTACATTTGTACATTCATAACAATTAAAAAATGTATTGCCAGTGAAGGTCACTAAATTTTTATATGAAAACAAAATGGCTTCCAAAATTGTAAAATGCAAAATGCAACAAGTTTTTTAAGTCGTCATGGTTATCAACTCCTTGCCATCTCCTAATTTCTTCTGAAGCAATTTTAGAAAAAAATGTTTACATAATATGGAAATCAGAAAGAAACCTGTAAATATGTATTTAAAAGCATTAAGAGTCCCTTAGCCATAGTATACAGTCGACATAGTGAACAGCTATTAACAAAGAAATGCTAGGGGTAATACTACTATAAAAAGCGCCTAGTGGCATCGGACTTAGCTTATAAAAATCATATATCAAATGAACTCAATGTATTATAAAACTTAAAAGCTACGAGTAATCATAATACTTTCTTAAAACTATCATAATAAGCTGATGATATTCCATATAATTAACAAAAACTGCGTCATTTTTATTGGGATTTTAATTTCTGTCGTCGACATCGATTTTTTACTCATGTTACTTTGTTTTCTCTTAACAATTGTAAAATATGCAAGTATTTAACGTTAACAATTAAAATTAATGTACAATTTAATAGTATCTCTTTCATAACAATATACACATAAAAACGATATTACCGTTTCAGTCTTCATTATTCATTTCATAATGACATAATTTTTTTTTCATAGTACCTACGATTGAAAATAAGAGTAATGTTCGGTTTACCAAAAAAGATCACTAGGATCTACAAGTGGTAAAAGTTAAAGAAGTAACAGAAGAATAAAAAGAAGAATGCCATAAAAATGAAAAGATCACGGGTTATTGTTAACGAATATAAATAAAAAAATAAGTTTACAATTTAGCGTAATGCTGTAGTTTTTGGAGTGTTACTTATTTTTCTAGGAATAAAAACGAAGTTACGAGAAACGTGGTTTAAATATTTTAGAATGTTAATATAAATGTGATCATAATAAAAGTATCAGGCGATCTCGTAAAATAAGACTACCCGCGCGTAAAATGTATATAAAATCTTGATTCACATTGTAAACTAGGGGAAATGCGGCTAACATTGACACAATATTCATTTTACAGAAAAAGGCTATTCGCGCAATATATAACTTAGGCTGTAAGGAATCTCTGCGAGAGAAATTTAAAGAGATCAATATACTTAC
>DWJK01003392.1:0-13198 GCA_018248815.1 Croniades pieria auraria
CTTAGCAGTGCAAATCAATCTCACCTGCCCTTAATGTAAACCGTGACTAACGAAAGGTAGATAGGTAATTGATAACGTACATGACTGGTATAAAAATAATTAAGCAGCTAAAAACAAAGCGTCGACCTGTAGTTATTTATGAGTCTACGTATGTAGTTGTGTCTACATTTTGTTAAAGTGCCGCGCAGCAGACATGACACATTAACATCGCGCAATCCAACGTGACTGTACGGAGTTACGAATAGACACCATAAAAAAAGAAATTTCAAGACAATCTTATGCTCATAAATATATAGGTAGTACGGCACACGGAGCGGCCGCGCGCTAGACAAAGTGCAACTCTCATAAGTAACGCTCTTCGCAGCAGAGTCGGCGCGGCCTGACCCGCGTGACACCTAATAAACTCGCGGCGAACACATTTTTGACCTTGAATTTTAAACTAGAATTGTCTCGCTCGTGGTGATATCGTTTAGTTTCTTAGTAACATTTTGCATGAACAATTGAAATCGTGAGGTCAACATCGGCTCGGGCTCGCCCATTGCAAATTTCTCTTTCCCACACCACATTCTGCCGAAGTTTTCATGGTGCTAAATACATGTTAATGTCGAACAATTGTTGGAGGATGTTTCCGTTGAAATTGTCCGTTTTAAACGTACGTGTGACAATTCGCTGGAGCGGTGACGCGGCGCCGCCCACTGCCGCCGCCGACCTGACACCGCACTGCCGAGCAGCAGCCGTGGGTTCCCATTCTCTGCGAGCTACAACTGAATGTCACTGATTGTTCGTCCGCCCGACTAACGTCCATCGCGTGCGTTGCGCGGCAATCGCGCTCAATGCGTTCAAGTGCACAGCGCGCTGGCGTTAAATACATTTCAGCGTCGCGCTGGCCAATGCGATACGGAAACGTTTCTTCGGTATTCCAAATAGACATTTTTGCTCAGTAATTAACATTCACGAGCGCAAACGGTAATTTTGCATGTTCATTTCGCTGCGTCGGCACGTTTAGGGCTAATCCAATATTGATCAAGCGCTGCTATGATTTTCTCGGTTTTATGTTCTGATGTACCGTTACCGCATAAAGTGTAGTGTTATCTTCTTTGGTGAAAATCAATTTAAATAGAACTACAATATCGAAATAAAGTAAGATGAACAATAAAGATTGCCTTCCTTTCGGTCTGGCCATTGTTTCGCATTTCATAAACGCGTTTAACCGCGACCGACTACAACATACCTCTAACAAAATGGTTTTACGTCGTACGCGATGCCGGCTCCAGACCGCTTATCTAGATAGACCCATTAACATTGTTCTCATATTACATGTTCGACATTTTTGAAGCGGAATCGACTATCAGTGAAAAAAATAAACCATCTCGCCTCGTTCGCGCATCTCGCACTCGTCGCGGACGACACTAAGTCATATCACGTGACACGGTCCTCACCGAAGAGTCGCGCGGCGGCGTAGTGGCCGAAGTCGGTCGTGTATAGGCCATATTGTTGAGGGAAAAGGCATTAGAAGCGGTAGACGACGTTTCCGCATGAGTACAATGGCGCACCGACGCTGGGCGCGGCGATGTCGCGCGGCGGCGCGCAGCGGGCCGTCCGCGGAAATTAACGGAGGACACGGGCGACACGCATTATTGTGCTCGTCGCTGACGTCGTGATTTATTGTGCGACGACCGCTTTGATCCGTGTCCACTCGGATCAACGTGCTCCCTAAGAAAGCACTGGCTTCGTTAATGATACTATTTTTATGCTCGCACCTATGTTTTCCCATTATTTTTTAATTAAATCTTACGACTGAATACGGTTGGATCGTAACGTAACTTGATTAGTGAGCGCTGTATGTTTTAATGTTCATTTCTATGATGATATTGTTAACTACGATCTCGCGTGCCGCGCACATAACACGCGTAATAATCTCTCGGGCTGTGTGGTTTCCTTTTAAAACATGTTCCTTTAAAAAAATAAACCTTAAACGAATTTATAACAATAAGTAAGATTTCCTATAATTTTTATGGAGTTTAATTTAAAAAATCATTATGTAGTTATTCGTAACAAAGAGTAGTAAGTGTTATAATTATTAAATATGTCTTTAAAATTAGAGCAATACCTCTTATAAGTTATGGGATGACGAATGAATGCACTAAAATGACCAATATTCACTTGGCCGACGTGACATACTATAGTCTTATCCGTTTTCATTCTGAGAATCGGCCTGTGTCCTATAATAGACGAAAAAAGGGTTAATGATGATGAATTGGAATAAAAAATGTTTTTAACTGAGAAATGATTTATAAATTCTATTATTATTGTTCTGAATACAACAGCAAATCGAGGCTGTTATATTTAATATTAACGACACGTCGCCGCATTCAGCCGTTACTTAATCGGATAAAATATCGCAAAACATTTATATCAAATTCCATTATTTTAAAAGTAATGAAAACGACAAGGTCTCGTCATATAGCTATTAAACTTAAACGCTTATTAATCTCAGTCTCATTGTCCGTTTAAAGTAAACAAGACACGGAGCGGGATTCCAGATATGTAATAATCAGGTCTTTATAAAGGCAGCGACGAATCTACCCACGTGACACCTGTCACGCCGCATCTAGCGCCCGCGCCGGCCGAGCGACTGCGGCTGCCGGCGGCCGGAATAAGATGTTGATACACGCTTACAACACATATACAAGCGGACAATCAATTACATTGCACGAAGTAACGGTTGTCCGCAGGCAATCGTCACATCGAACGTTGCGCTCGACTTGGGCGCGTACTGCGCAGAGCACGCCGCGCGGTGCCCTGCGTAACGGCCAACAGACGCTTCGCTAGACGCGACATACATAGTTCACGACTTCCACGTAATGTCCACTATAATGCATATTAAAACCGTCGTGCAAAGGTTTTTCCACAACATAATAACGCCCCGTGTTAAACTGGTTCACCGTAATATCCCCCAACGGGCCGCTATGCCATCGTGAACTGTTTGTTTACTCATAGCCCGCATGCTTCCCTAACGATGTAACGTTAATGACACGCCGTGTTCCCTGCTAATCATCCTCGTTATACTGTCCCAGTGCTGCCCGGCGCCGCACGTCACGTCGGCTGACGTCACTCCGCCACGCTGACACCCGTCGGCTCGCTTCGCGCCACTCTGTCGCGTTTTGCTACAAATATATCAACTGTTGCATGTGATACATAAAAACACGACGCGGCGCAGTGAAAGTTTTCAAATAAACTTACAATGTTTTATTTTTATTATATTTTATGTTAGAAGCATAATGTTAAATGTGAAACAGAAGACTGCGATATCATATTTGTGAGAGGCCTAAGTCTAGCAGTAAATGATACTATGATGATGGTTGTCAAATGAATATAAAAGTGTCTAGAAATAAGATCGAAATTCATAAAATCAAAATTCTAATTAGTTTGCATCATCGGAGTTAAGATTGTCAGCATTGCGGACCGAGCGAAGAGAAACATAAAAAGTTTTTTTAGGTTCTTAAAACATTAAATTTGCAGCAAAAGCAAAATGTGTGTTATTTCCGGATCGTTTGGATTACAAGAGAATACGCCACCACACTGTAAAAAGGAGTGATCTTCACTTATATACATTGTCCCAACGGTACAAACCCCGTCTCACACATTTTCGATTAAAAGTACCCGGGTAATTGTCACAGATCTAATTGCAGCCGCTACCCTGTGAGCGCGAACACCACCACTTCGGTGAATGCTTGTAATTTCTGTTGCTAATGCAACTACGAATAAATGCCTTGAACGTGCTCACATATGTAAGACATTCGTATAATATCCAAATATTGTTTTCGGTTCATTTAGAAAAGGTTACACGCTCTTTACTTGCACAATATTTAGACGAACGCACTCGACCGCTCATTAAAAAAAGGTGATAAGTACTCGTAGCTCCTCGCCGGCAGCTCCGCCCGCAGTCGTAATTTTGATTCACAAACGCCTATTACGCAGTATTCGAACTATAAATCTTCCTAATTGCATAGCTCTTTCATTGCGTCGAAATAAAAAAGTAAATTACAACCAGCATTCCTCTAAAGCACCCTGAGTCAGGATCCTCGGTTGTTCCGAGAAGGAAACCAAAATGCTAATAGCTGTCCCAATACAACATTCTAATACTGTAATATCCTCTGCGTACATTTGAAATTAATTATTCCTTTTTTGTTACGTTTCCGCTATTTACAGTACCTACAGTACCCAAACATGTTATTATGAGATATACATGTAAGATAGATTGAAAAAAGACAGGATCCTCAGGCCAATGACCAGAGAGCCACGTAACTTATCTACGCCATGTCGACTAATATATTGTGACATTGTAACTAAAAGTCGTATTAGATACATTTTATCGGGTGTCAGCGGCGAAGATTTCTCGTGCTACGTCGACTATTTGGCTGTGTATAAAACAGAAATAATTATTTTCAGCATTACAGTATTTCATAAAGGAAACAAATATTGATCTGGTATTTTCAATAACAAACTAAGAAGTGAGATGTTGCTGTACATTATGATAAAGATTGCGCAAAACAGTTTGTTTACCGGTAAGCGTTCTATCCGTTCCACTCCCACGCCTGCACTATAGATAAAAACGTTATTATATATTTCATAGTAACGAATGTAAGATAATAAATATCCCCTTAACGAAATGATGCTCGCGGAACTCGTGTATTCGAATATGTTGAATAGATAGGAACACGAAACTGAGAGAGAACTCGAGTTATGTACATACATATTCGAACATCGTTACAGTCTAATCGTGGTGCATGGTTTTTGTGCCGGCAGGGCTATCGACCGCCGCGAATAGATTCTTGAAATTGCTTTATTGGGTAACCTGTTCCCTAACATAGTAGGCGTGTAATGCGGTTATGAATCAAGACGTGACTCGTATAAAACATATTATGCACCTGTATTTATGAACGGACCTCCGACCGGAGGTACGGAGCTGATTGGGTGCACCAAATACATATTCATTAACTGTAAATTAACGTTATCGACGTCGATTCCGGTTTCTATTACCTGGTGTGAAAACATTCTCAATTTTTCACTCGAAAAGTTACAAACGTGTAACAACTAAATAGAACCGAACCTAATGTACCGACGACAAATATAAATGACAGCAGAACATAAATATGTAGTAGATAAATTATTCGAATTTAACATCATATGTGCATTTGTAAATATACACTTATCAAAATCGTCATAATCACCATCATCGGAATGACCGGGGAAGATGTCATATGTTTTTTTAATTGAATTGAAATTTAAAACATACTTATAAAATTTAATTTTGTTAATCCATCCGACCACAAACCGCATCCTGCCGTTCGATTTTAAATGTACCTGAATTATTCATGGCGTGGCCGAAACGCGGCGTCAAATATTTGAGAAGGTATTCGCGTTTAATAAGACATATTTCAGTAAGGGAACAATTGCGGGATATTAATGCGGGATCAGTTCATGTTTACGGATTTTCCCAGTCCGCTTTTGGAGGTTCCAGCCGGCTCATTATACGCGGCCGGGAGTGGCGTGTATAAACGAGCCGAGCTACTCGACTTTAATTCTTGTTTATGAGTGATCTCGCCCCACGCTGTATGAAGTAAATATGCGCCCTCCAACCCTCTATGATAATCGAACACTTTTTAATCCGTGTAATTTATGAATTTATTGCTGGAAATTATTTACGTAAATTATAATTCACCGTAAAACATTGTCCAGCGAATACAAAACGACCCTCTATTGTATGTTTTAATTCATTGCTCTAAATAGGAGTTATTAATTGCATAGCTCCGGGGCCCCTTTATCATAATCGTGACCACGAGTCGTTAATTTTGCACGGACGACGTCAGGAACTGTCGCAGGCTAAAACTATTGCTGAGCGTCGGCGGCGCTCCACCGGTCATCACCCGGTTATCAGTCTATAAGGAAACTCGATGTACGTAAACCCACGACAATGGAACCAAAAGCTATTACTGAAATAAATCTATTGGCACAATACGCCGCATACACTATCAAAGTCAAATCGCTCGTTTCGAATCACACCGCGAGTATCTTGACCGCTTTCTGTCGTCCGGTACAAGAGCTAGTGGTGGATTTATCGCCGTAAAAACGACACTTGTATACTTGGACGTGACTTATTGTTATGAATATATTAGTGCTATTATATTTTCGGGCCAGGGTCTCTTGAACTTGTAAACAATATGAGACAGTCGTAGTCCGCACGCGGGTGAGGACTCACAGCGATCTTGAAAAATAGTAAGTAGCGTGTGCCGCTATAGGCTCTCCAATAGCACGCCGCTGAGCTCGATCTTCAGCTCTTCGCGTCCAACGACTGCCAGCCATTTTGCGTATATCGTTACCCCACCTAGCTGGAGAGCGTCCTACGCTACGTTTGCCAAGTCGCGGTCTCCACTCCAGAACACGTCTGCTCCACCGGCTATTGGTTCCGCGACAGATATGACCCGCCCACTACCACTTCAGCTTGCTAATCCTTTGGGCTATGTCGATAACTTTGGTTCTCTGTCGGATCGCCTCATTTCTCATGCGATCCATCAGAGAAACGCCGAGCATAGCCCATTCCATATTCCATTACAATCATTGTAAATTGTTAGTTACTCTGAACATTACACACTAAGTATCACACAATTGTAAAGTACGCAGACAATCCTTAATCTACTTTGCTAACTTGACTTACTTACAATTAGTGAAGTACGACTCTACTTCTTTTCTTCGTGCATATTTTGCCATTCTCATTCATTGCTGTGCGTTCATATTAAGTCGGTGTTAAACGACGATCAGTATCTGCCAAGTGCCAGTGACACAGATTGGAGCTCCGACAGAATATTTGTAATGTAATGCCATACAGCACGATGTCCCGTTCGTAGTCTGCACATATGTACATAGTTTCTAAGAAGCGTAACGGTCCAGCCGACTCCAATTCAAAATGCACAAGTTTCGTAATGTAGCTTTATCTGCGCTGTTTCTTGTGACCTCTTGAACTTAGATTTTGTCAACGCCTTTAGGCCTTTTTGTCGCGCGTAAGCCACCCCACCTGCCACCGTTATAAAATCTTATCCGAAAGAAAGAGTTATTTTTAACTAAAGGTTATTTCTGTGGGTAGCTATATGTGCACGAGCACCGAAGGCATAATGGCACAAGGAAATCGATGAAGATAGCTCTTTGTAAATTACTTTATTTATGCGAATTGATAAATCGAAGTTAGATACAATTCGCATTGTATTATTTGTAACAAAGCTTTTCTCATGGATTTGATAAACCCCACTCAAAGGTGAGTCGGGCTCTGACATTATATTTCTCGTTTAATACTTCTTGGAATCTAGGCGATAAGTAAACGTCGAAAATGTCAAAGTTAATATATTTTGAAGATTCCAATCTGCTCTTAACGCCATAAATGCAAAGTACGTACGATTTATCAATATCAGTGTTGGCTGAGTATTTATGTTTGTAGTGTTCATTGATGCCGTTTTTGATTTATGGCATTTGTACGTCGTCCGGAGGAAGCGTGGTGCGCACATCTGCTGACCCCGATACGACTCGCAGCCTGAAGTGGTAATGTGCCGATTCGATTAGTCTAGTTCGCAAATATAAGACTGTAGGATACGAGGCGTCCGACGGGCCTCCACTTTCAACCCACTGCGGCTAATGAAAACAACGTGTTCTCTCTGTTATTGTAAAGCTCAACAATAAGGTAATCTAAGTGTAAATAGGACAGATACTAGCTGATGGCACGGTGTCAACAAAGCAAAACCGGCGTGTATAAAGAGAGTGATAAATATAAAAGAAGCAGGTTTCGTCTATGAGAATATTTTGCATCCTGTATCCGGTGCTCGCTGCCTAACCCGTAATAGACCCAGCGAAACGATGTAATAACAATTTAAAAGGTGTAAATATTTAGTACAAAGCAGCCCTTGTTCACATATCCATTATAGTTGAGGAGGTTGTGACTGGTATCACGATAGTAAATGTTAATGTGTAGCGTACGGCGTGTTGCAGAACGGCAGTGACGGCGGTGTCGTGGCACCCGCAGTCGGGGCTGCTGGCGTCCGTGGACCGCGGCAAGCGCGCCGTGGTGTGGGGCGACTTGTGACACGCCGCCCACTGCGCCCCGCCCCTCACAGATAAACAAGTCCATATATACACATTTTGTAATTATGTTTGATTGGAAAATGTATAAGACTCTTCTAATAACCTGTATCCTTGCATCAGCTCTATTTCGGATTTCGAAGACTGCCCACGAAAAGTTCTACAATATTCAGCGACTTCGTTATAAGTGGTACTGAATTCGTAAACTTCTCCTCAAGGTTTACTATTAATTTAACTAATGTGAGTGTTTTATACCAAAAGCAAAAATAAATCGATAATTGTACCAGCCAAATCCGACAACTGAATATCCAAGTGTCCGCTTTTACTAACGCTTCGAATAGAAAGTAATGTATCCAGCGAAGAGTCTACGGTCAGTAACAATGGCATTCTTAAGCAAGGTCTAAACAGAGACACGCGACTGCGCGAGGCTGTCGGCTGCGGGCAGTAGACAAAAGCTTTTAGCAAAATCTTTGTGTTGCCGAAACCACTATGAATATGAATAGCACTGTATTATTGAAATTCTAGAAGAATAAAAAAGGATAAAAAAGATATGGCAATTCATATATTGCGCCAGAGGTTCCAAGTTTGATACACGATGGAGGCAGAAAGGTTATATAATTCGCATGTCCTTGAGAACATTACGGATAAAATCTTAGTACGTAGAGTAGTTCGTATTATTCATCGTGGGAGCAAATCATGTTTAATCTAAAAAGGCGTATTACTTTGTTCTATCGAAAATATCTTTCTATCAGGGTGCTGTCAGAAAAACTATCATAGTACCAAAGAAATGTAGTACACTCCCACGTTTCGCCAGTTATGTCATAAATCTCGTGGAATACGAGGTGAGCCTATTGCCATACACTGGGCATATATCTAGAGGTAGTGCTACTTCTGGAAGTTCCAAGTTAGATGAACCCAATAATACTTTGTCTGACCCGAAGATCAAACCCAGGACCTCTTGACCAGCAATTTGGCCCGCAGCCACTAGATCAACCAAGCAGTTCACCAGTCTTGATATCAAAATTTCGTCAAAATTAAATTCTACGAAAAATGTTTGAAGTAACTGTGTAAAACGAGTCCATGTGCTGAGGCCGGCTGCCGCGCGGCCGCGACACTTGCGGCTGCGGCTCGGTGACAAGTGCATTGATCTTTCCTCTTTCCTGCACTCCTGTGATATCCACACAACAATTTCATACATCTTTTTCTCCTTGTGCAAAAATTTTTAAATTACATGAGAACTGTTCGACTATAACTTTGCTCATTAAGTAATTTTGGAGAATGTAATTTTCGCAACCGCGACCGCCTCGTGTCAGATGTTAATGTTCACGTGTCGTTCCGGCTCCTTTTAGCGCAATGCCAAAGTAGATCTTCTCACGTGCGCGCTGCTCTCGTACGAGTAATAATGTTACTATTTTGAGAATTGAGAATAATCTTGTAACAACAACCGTTTTCAACGAATTAGGAGCACCGTTTCCTCCGCAGACGGGTGTTCCACTTTATTATAATTATGTTACCACACATTTTTTCCGTAACAATGGAGCACATTAAATCTATTGAGTCGCTAATAAACACGCAACGCTATTAAGCGGCGGCGGAGCAGCCCGAGCGCCCGCGCCGCAGTAATTTGTCCGTAATAGCCTCCGCTGACCCGATCACCTAGGCGTCCAGTGATCATTCAACCATTAACCACATAAACCTCATTGTGTAAAAAATTTGTATGGTACAGCGATGCACCACCGCCGACAAGTGAAAGCGTGACTTTCGACTTTCATTGAGTTTTTGTATCCGCGTGCGTACGGGTCGCGGCCGCCGTCCCATACTGTCGCGCGACATGGGGCTGCCCCGCGGTTTTACCCAAAGCCGTTTCCACTTCATCACAATATGTTCAATATTAATTATATATATCATATCTCGCAAAAGGTAACTAAACACTTCGCTGTGACGATGTGACAGCGTGGTACTGACTACATAAAAAGCATTTGTTTAGTTCGTATTACATTTTTATTAGGTATTGGTACGTGGAAGAAGACGGCAGGAAGGGAAAACGAATTCTCGCAAGTGCCAAATCGATGTCTTCGTGATGTACTAAAATGTCATAGTTTTGCATATACACGATTAATCACTTGCGATTTACTGATAGAATCTAGTCATTTCCTAAGTCGCGCCGAGCTTCAAGTAGCTTAAGACATACATACATCAAACAGATTATGCGCACAATGAACCAAGCGGGATTACATAATTTTTCAAATTAATGTCGATTTGCAAGCGCAAGCGACTTTAAACCAGAAGTTCCCAAACTTTTTTTCTCATAGATCTCTCTCAAAATTATGCTGGCTCCGGTGGACCCCTGCAGCTACATCTCTGCCATTTTCCCAAAACTCGACAAAAATGTGAAAATTAGATCTCAATATGGAAATTCGAGTTACGGCTGAGTTCCAACCACGAATTGACAGTTTTCGAAAAAAAAAAGTATGCAAGAATATGCAAGTTTATACATGTAACAGTCGCTGAGCTTCTTAATATATTATCTGCCTACATTGATAGGTAAAGTCAAGGCAACATTTTAGTTCTTCACCATCGAAACCAGATCTTACGAATTGTGAACCCCCATTTTTTGGTCACGTCAATGTAGACCTCCGTTAAGTCTCCCGTGAACCCCTGGGGGTTCACCTGAACCACTTTGGGAATTGGGCAGTGAACATACGCCTTAAGCTCTCTACAATATCAGATCGACGTGTTGGACGATAAGCAGCTGTCAATGTGCAAATTGGAGAAATCGCAAACAGCGCACCGAACATTAGTCCCAAATTTGATCTCCAATTTAGTTCTCGGCTCGACACGGCTTCTTCACTTTTCTCTTGATTGGGCGAGACGCTACACAGAGCTTCGTTCGCAGAGACCATTGTCGCCAAAATAAAGCGGAAAATTTAATAGTTCAATCTCTACGTGATCAGTAACGTAGTTTTATTATTGTCTCGCGATGACACACTTTCCTTTCCCATTGCCGCTTGCTATCGGTCGCTAGTTTCTTGCCTGTGCGTTTAAATATACATATGTAATATTTGTATGTATATATCCATCAGCGTTTGGAAGTCCACTGCTGAACATATTCCTCCCTCGATCGGTGCCTGTATACTTGGTCTTGGCCTTTAAAATCCAACTGCGTTTAGCTCTCTTCTTAAAGTCGTTAAACCATCGTCAGTTCCGATAGAAGGGCGTCCGTTGCTCGTTTATCGAGATTTTGCCGTCATTCGATGACCTTCCTTCCCCTTCGGTCATCGGTCCCTCGCGCCAATATATATGTAGTAGGTATCATATTACGGGTGTTAAACTGTAAAAGTGCGACATGAACTTGATGTACGGTAATGTTAATCGGAGCCGATCGCAGACGAGTGACGGGTGTCGCGGCGCGGGTTCGATTTGCGGAAATGATATGTCACAACGTCTTTTTTATTCATTCCATCTGCAGACGCATTTACAATATATGTATTTAAATTCAACTTCAGGAACTACATTTTTGTTTTTTCTTACCATTATCCTCAATCGTAGTACGTACAATAGTTCAATTGAAAGGAACACAAAGACCGTTCCCTACAAAGCTTTTCACTTGGGAAAATCTGTATAAGCTAAACGCTAGTGCTTCCTCTTCGTGGTATCGATGTATTTTACAGCATCGTTGCCTGCTACAAACAAACGGCTCCAATCGGCGGCCGCTAGTTCATGTTTGAACGTTCACCTGCGGGACGACAAATGCGGCGCTCGGCTAATCTTTTGTGTCGCTTTTATCGGCTGATTAATTTTCTATATTGTTACGTTAAGCAGTTAAAAATATGATCAATTTATTACGGGAGCGTATCGCGATGGCCGCGCTCGCGTCGTGCGGCTTTTTTGCGGCGTTCAGGGAACGGCTGAAACAATATTATGACATAATTTGATTAATTATGTCGGCTGTTCGCTCGCCTCAATAACATTGGACGCGACTCGTGTATATCGCACTCGTCATATCGCCACTTGTCTGTCTTCATTGCGCTCGCCACGAGTCCAGCTCGTCTCTGAATTGATCGGCATCTTTTCCGTTCTCGAAATACTGCTTTTTAAATTTGTAATCGCATATAATTATAATTAATGATAAATACCTACTACTTTGTTACGAGTTCTTTTGTACTGATATTGTAGAGGGGAGATGTATTTTGTGTGAGAAGGAAATTATGAGAACACGGAATAGTTAGTAATTTTTCTTTCATTGTTAGGAATGAGAAGTAATCCCGGAATAACATTGGTTATTTTCTATTTCTGCCAACTCGGCCTTAACTAACGTGACAATATATAACGGTAATCCATCTCATTCTGCGAGGAGCCGCTGTCCAACAGTTGAACGATGATTTTCTACTTTCACAAAAACCAAAATAATTCATGGTGGTGAATATCGGGTCTCAGTGCGTAGAGATCGTTGAAAAATAGCTGGCTAACTGATATGCTTGAAAGTTGATATGGGTAGTCTGCGGAACATTAAAATAAAATGTGCTCATTTTTTGTAGCCTATTTTACTTCTTGTAACTAAAGAAATATTTTGCACAAACGAAGCTTTCATAATTGAAGGAGCCATTTATAATAATAGTCCATTAAAAACTGATCAAAGTCGTTTTTCAGCAATAATCAAAATAATTTTAGTTACCATAATAAAAGAAAAACAAACATAGTAATTTGTTATTTCTAGCAAATCCAGCATATGAAAATTAGGCTCTAGCAAAGCAACATCTAAAAAAATATAATGGTGACTTATTCAGCATTATTTTTCTTTTTCTGCAGAACACTTCGTATATCTATAACTTTATAATCGTATCATGTTTGTTTATTTTGCTGTTCCGTGATTCTACCTGCCAGTCCTTACGCCTGCGTGCCTGTCCGGGGCAGCCCCGACCACAATACCGTTGTGTCGCACATTCGGCGTAATTACCCGCGGCACCTCCGTATATCGGATGTTAATCGGCAGCTCTCGCCCCCCCCCCCCCCCCCCCCCCCCCCCCCCCCCCCCCCCCCCCCCCCCCCCCCCCCCCCCCCCCCCCCCCCC
>DWJK01003393.1:0-13196 GCA_018248815.1 Croniades pieria auraria
GATGTCAAAATGTTTGTTGTTGTTTTGCGAAATTGCGTTTCTTGTATAAAATTAACGTAAAGTAGATACTTATGTTATTGTTGTCAAATTAAAATAGTTGGTTGCTGCACAAAATATGTTAATTAAACACTCCCCTTCTTTAAAAGTACTTAAGCAATTTATTTATTTTTATTAATTTTGACGTCTTTTTTTAATTTGTATTCCTGATTACTAATAAATGAAATAAAATAGACGATACTTTTCCTGTTTTTCTTTATGTAAATGCAACTATTTGCTATTGATACGACAAGATTTTTAGTTTCACAAGTTTATGGTCCTTTAACTTGACCCCTATGGAATGTTATTTTCATTTAATTTCATTTATCTTATTAAAAGCACAATTAACGATTTCTAAATAGGAGTATTTACAGTTGTTTTGTTAGTTTTGCAAAAACATCCATTATTGGCCACGCCCCTTTTGCTGCTATTCAGCTGAAGTTGCAACGACATAACACCTTGTCGTTTTAACACAGTAGGCGACATGTTGATTTTTTCTGTAGGTTCTGTGAAGCCGATACGGATCGCTGTCATTGCTACGAAAATGTCTTTGTAGTTATCAGGGTGTAGGTCAAATAATTCTAGTCTTAATAAGTAATCCGTGCTAAATTTCATATGTTAAATTCGTTATAGACTGAAAGAAGAGGATCCGATCCACCCGAATTAGGGGTGTGTATGCAGTGATATTCAGCGATATAGATTTGTATCAAAATAATCCGAAGCTATTTATAAATATTATTTTCTCATCTTTTACTTATGTTCAAACGTTAATAGTAGCGTCTGGGCTATAATTAACTCGTGAAAGTTTATAAATATTACAGAATTCCATGGTGGAGTTGTTAGATGAGTCGGGTCATTATATTTGAAGGTTGCCATTTTTTCGTGAGATATATTCGTGTGGTGGACTGTGGTGATATTGGGCGTGAGCGGGGCTCGGGGGTAGTGTTCTCGCGACCGGGGATGTTAAATCCGAGTTCTGTCTAGCTATTGAATTTGTCGATACGTGCCGCGAGTGGCTGTCAGTTGCCATCATAGAGAATTCAGAATACGACATCGATACATTGCTGGAATACGTGCGTACGCTCGCAAAGTGAAACGTGAAATTTAGTGTGTGGTGGTTTCAGGTAGAGATGCAACTAGTGTCATTTTGGTGGAGGTAATAAGAGTGGTTGTGTGATGATGCGGTCGCAGTGAGTGAGTGCACCACGGCATCGTCAGTGGCAGGTGGCGCGCGGGGAGCCGAGTCTCCTTCGCAGGCCAACCAGGACACCGTGGACAACACGACACCCACTTGCTGGTGAGTACATGCACACCACGACCAGTATTCTTTTTTTGCACAAGAATCTCAATGCCAGTGTCATCAGGCGTTCACTATTCTATTTTGTTCAAATGTGAAGTGTGGAAGAATAATCAGGTTGCTACATTAACCATTTTAAGCTACTCAGCTTACCAATTAATTTGACCTATGGAGTTCAATAGAAAATTCATAGCAACTGTCATATAAAGTAATACAACACTTGTGAAAACTAATCAAGTACCTCTTGCTTAAAAATGGATGATGATTTTATATATTAAGATACATTTTATATTGACTCCAATAATAAAGTTAGCCTAAAGTTGCATTAAATGCATAAATGTATTTGAATTTGTATATAATATGAAATAATCTTATTTAAAAAAGTTCATAAAACTCCTTTGGCTTAAAACCAATTTTAACATGTTCTTTGTACATAATTTTATATATGTCAACATGAATTTAAAATTAGGTACACCTACAGTCCTACTGAATGGGTTATTGTATCCAGCTATAATATCCAAAATATTACAATATGCTGCTGGCTCTGAGGAAATATTATCCATTTTGGACCTCAACATGATAATAGCTGTCTACATATTTTATTATATGTATGTGCGAGAATCTCCTTAATAAAAATTATATTTCCTTATCATCAACCTACACACATCCACTGCTGAACACAGGCCTCCCCAATAACACCCATTGAGCTCTAACTTCAGGTCTACACATCCAACCACTGCTAGCCACCTACCCAAATATCTTTAGGGTTACTCATTTAAAATTTAATTTATAACAAATGCCTATAGCTTATTGTATTTTACACAGATGTTAGAAAAATTACTCCTTACTAAAATGAGATATTTCAATGTTATTTATTTATGTAGCAAAACTACTCATACATTAAAAATAGTTCAACAATTAATCATTGGTAATCGTTAGTATTTTACCAACATATGTACACAGAAATGTCATATATATGTCAATTTTTAGTTGTGTGGGATTCAGGTGCACAATTGACATTTATTATCTTCACTCAGCCCACATTAACAGTAAGCCTTTAATCACTCACACTTGTTACTTATCATACAAAAATAGTAATGTATTTTTGAAAAATGTCATGTCGTTTGAAAAACTTAGTATCACAAATAGATAGATAAGTATATGACTAATGTCTCAGAACAGCTCACAATGATACACACTATCTGATCCTAAGGTAGGCATAGCCTATGTTATGGCAAAGTTAGCTTATAAATATAGAAGTATTCATTCTTTAATACATACACGTATGTTTCATATATATAAAAACTTTTATGTGTTATTACAGCAGATTTTGAAATGTTTTTAATTACAAATATAGCTTCATAACATGTATTTTTATAAGTTAAATCTCATTGTTATTGAACAAGACCTGGGGTGTGGGTTCAATTTCCATTCAGAACAAATACTTGTATGGAAAGCACATACATTTGTTCTGTTGTAATTTCATTATATATTCGTGTAAGTATATAAACATATATATATGTAGTTTATCAGCTGTCCAATTATTCTCTGGCTCTGTCTAATTTGAAATCAGATATATGTATATGGAGCCACATGTGAAGGTGACCAAAGATCATAAATCATATTTATGTATAAATACCAAAACATAGATGTGGATGTATTATTATTATATGGATGTATTATCTTCTAGAAATATCCAATCTAAATATCCATAGAATTAGACAAAACATTGAAGATATTTCAGCTATGGCCACCATTGGGGTGAAAAATGTCTAGAAGGTGGCACTGTGTCACAATTTAGACTACTGTGTCTAGAATATTTTAATGAACACAGTTCACAGTGTGAATAATTACAGGCTTATTCAAACTCCACTTTTGTCATCTTTTATCATATTTATTTGAATATAAAATTTCAGCACCACTCAACAATTCTTTGCTCCCTCATTGTAGCAAACCTACTCTCTCACACTGATAATTATCAACATGTATGAGGTTTTGGTGCAAAAAGTATTAATTATCTATTATTATCATGATTTATAATATATAGCCAACTATAATTGTATAATTCGGTACATAAATATTCAATATTTCCCCATTGCCTGTGTGTTATTATTTAATATTTCTCCCTGTTGCCTGTAGCTCCATTTGTATCACTTATATTGCTAGTCTGCTTTTAGTCCAGTCACATGTAATTTTAAGTTGTTCATGGGTCCTACTCCATACTAAAGTTGATTCTGATCACTTCTTCAGTTATTGACAAATCTATTTATGAATTTTAGTGACCACTTTAAATGTATCTGAGATGGTTCAGCAACCTTCTAAGATTACCAGAGTTCTCTTGATGCCATTGTTAATCACAAATCTAAGAACTAATTGCATCTGTGGAACTCTATATATTTCTTATTATGTACAAAACTGTGATATGTAAGCTGTATGTCAAGAATTTATTAAAATATAGGTAATTTATTACCATTGACATAATCCATCTGAAAAATTGTTGTTATACCATAATTCCATCCAAAATAAATTCTAAAATGTTGTTCTATATGAGTGTAAATAAATTAACCACTGCTTTCTACAAAGCACAATAATTGACAGTTGTAATGAACTTGTGTGCCTTAACAATTTCTGTCTTTTAAATTTTTAAAAATGTAATTTGAAATAACATGTTATTTCATACTACTTAATACAAGAGTTTAATAAGTATTTTGTACTGTCACAGACATGTTAAATTTATCTGTCCATTTCATAATCGTCAAGGACATCTATTTTAGACTAGCGTTGAACTTTAAAGATTGTTTAAACTATTGCAACCGATTTTCCTGTTATGAATGACAGTGTGCTCCTGGAATTAATAATATATGCAATTAAAATTTGCCCAAACCACCGAAAATATATATCAATCATTTGTGAGTAGAGTGTAATATCTCAAAAACATTATCTTTCAGAGAACAGTTCAGAAATTTTGAAATCATGATTATTCTATGACTATTGTGATAGTTATATGTCGTAGAATAGTCTATAAGTCATATAATATTATAATAGTCATTTAATAATTATGATTGCAAACTTCCTGAACTGTTTCCAGAAAGATAAGTGTTTTTGAGATATTACACTCTACTCACGAATGATTGTTATAAATCACTCTAGTCGCAAATGAGCGACATGTTATTTAAAATTTTTAACAGGTGATTCAATCTTTGTCAAAGGCGCCAAAAGTCACGATTTTTTTAAATTATATTTTTGCCTGTATGTTAGGTCTTATTAAAATATATATCCGCGACGGGGTGAAGAAAGAATATATACCCCGACCCCATGCCGGCATCTAGGGTGTCGTAAGAGGCGATTAAACCCGGCGCTGGTAAATTGCGATATCGCGCGGCCTGCCCAAGCACGACTAAAAATGCCCTAACCGCCTACGGGCAGCAGCGTAGGTGGCGTCAAGAGCCGTGCGTTGCATTCCCTACCAAGCATTCCCAATTATGTCACGCTGTGGACTTAGAGAGGCTAATAATGATGATTTTCTATACCCTCTTATTCTCTGACAGAAATCATTGTTTATGCCATTTACGTACCTATTTTCCAAAAATGGGCAATTTTTTATTTATTTAAATACTGTTGCGTTTCAGAGATTCTAAAATATATTTTGTGTTTATGCATGTGAGTTTTAATAAATCGTGTATATTTTATCAAACGTACCTATAGACCAGCCGCTATTGAGTTATTAATTTTTTCATTATAACTACGATTTTCCCACCAATTTTGTATTTCTTCCTTCTGACTGCATCGTATAATTTGGATTTTGGTAATCGTACAATGGAAAAAATATGTGTGTTTCTGTGTGCGTGTGAATTGTAACAATCAAAACTGAACTGTCATTCCATAAATTGAAGTATAAAAAATGTCTGTTCGTTTCGTGTCGGGCTTTAGACCTCGAAATCTTTTCCGCGCGCAAAGTTACGTCAGTATTTTTTTTTCACGTAAGTGCATACGCATTCATTGAAATGACACATTGCGAATTTAAAGGTGATGACAGCAAAATTGTAATTATTTTACAACTCTGAAAATTAATTTACATGATGATTGACTGGATTACGAAAATTATAGTCAATTCTTCGGTTTATTGGTAATATTAGGGAATTAGTATTACGAAACATCAAAATCAAACTAGCGTTGTATTTTTTTTTTATTAGCATCGAGGCCAGACCACATGACAGTAAATACATAATGCTATTGACATATTCTGTGGACGTGTTAAAAGAGTGGAGAAGGGTTAATTTGTCAAATCTAACGAATTACCACTCCGATTCTGGTATTATGAATCCCAAAAGGTTAACGATCAATTGGTAGCACGGGAAAATGATAGCAATCATTGTCTATTTAATATTTCAGAGAACAGTGCTACATGAACACAATGACGAACCAATTAACCCCTCTGTCCCCCCTCCTAACCCCCTCACTGACTTTTCGTAACGCGAAGCAGTCACTGTCAATCGTCTACCCCTAAAACGGCATTACATGGCTTAAGTATTTCTAATTGTAAACTTTATTGGCACCCTGGATAAAATCCAAGCTTTGCGAAGTCAAAAAATTAACACGAGTTTTCCTCATATCCGATGATCGGTGGCTACAAGCGTAATTAATATACGAAGTCTGAAATTATCTTCCACCTCTCTACAATAAGTACATTTACATCACATAATACATACACACATACATGTATAGATATATAATACATACATACATATTATAGTACACAGGGTGTCGGACCTGCGGCGATGTCATTTTCGTACAGCAACACTGATGGAATAATGGAAACCCTGTGACGTACACAAAGTCGTATGGCACAATTTAATATTTCTAAGAACAACATATTTTACTAAACCTACATATGTTTTTAGCTATTATACATATAATGGTCCTATGTAAATATAGTTTAAATATTTCCATACAATGGTAGGAAGGGTTGCAGGGGGAGGTGGTGCCTTCACCAAATCAAATATAAAAAACTTTATCCTCATAAATTTTATTATATTTGATTTTTTAATATATTGATTTATTATATTTTTTTGCAAATGTAACATTACGCTTGTAATCCTCAAAAGATTAGGCAGAGGAATGTAGTACATTCCCACGTTTCACCAGTTACGTTTGAGTTCCATGTCATACCTAGGTGGTATTGTTTTGTAATTTTTAAAAATCTGGCGAAATAATAAAATATGACTCCAATGTCTTCTTGCTATTTCCGGTAACATAGATAGATTCTCTTTGAGCCTACTTTGGGATTATTTGGCTGTGTGTGAGCACGCACTCTTTCTATGGGAAAATTCTTCACTGCCATTCGTATGGATTGTTTTAGGGCCTCCAAATTATCATGGCGTTTAGAGCAAGCCTTACTCTCTAAAACTGACCATAAATCATAATCCAGTTGTTAGGATCAGTACTAAATGACGGTCAGTCTTCAAATCTGATGAAGTCCGGAACGTTCGTTTCTAACCAAGATTGGGTGGATCGAGCTTTATGACCCGGCTCCAAGTCTTGCTGAAAGGACCATTCTTGATTATTGAACACAGTGCTGTTAAGGGGCTTAACTACCTTCTCAAGAATGGTATCTTGATACACTTGTGCCGATGCTTTGATACCTTTTTCACAAAAATATGGCTTAGTCACTCCTTCATAGTTAACACTTCACCAAACCATCACTGAAATCGGATAATGCCCACGTTGTACTCTGTTGACTAATTGGGAAGCTTCTTTAGAGCTTTCAGCATAAATATGGTCATTTTGTTTGTTAAAATATTTCTCATCCATAACCAAAATTTTTCTGTGTCCTCCCTTTGAGTACCACTTAAGTAGTTGTTTTGATTTTACCACTGTATTTTTTTTTAAATTAGCAGTTAAAAAATGACCAGTGCATCTCTTATAGGCTGCAAGTCCTAAGTCATCTTTTAAAATAGGCTACATGGTTCTAGGTGCTATCTTCATCTCCCAAGATAGTCTTTTGCTTTCGGACAGGATTTCTAGGAATTCTTTCCCTTACTGCTTTGATCACCTTTTTCGTACGAACACTACGTGGACGGCCAGATCTTCTGTCACAACCAGAGGAGGTTTCATTGTACCTATCAATAGCCCGGTACACAAACATTTGACTAATACAAATCATATGGAGGATTTTAAATATTGCATTTGGCTCCATACCTACTTTATGTAATGCAATCACAGTGACTTGGTTCTCTTTATCACCCCACTACATTTTAATAGCACAAAATACTTTACAATATATTGGCGCGAAAATAAGAAAACATGATGAACAATTGCATAAAAATGACAGTTTTGAAATTCAAAAGTAATATTTTGTATATTTTTAATTGTAATAGTATTTATGGCCAGACTAAATACAGTCTAAAGTAGCATGTCAGGTTGTAAGATGGACTGCAATCTATAGTTTATTTATTACGCTGACAGTATTTATCAATGTTGTTTTTATTTCTTGTACTCTATAGTATGAAGCCTAACAATACTTGCAATTCATAATGTTTGTAAGTGATTACCAATCATCAGAAGTTTATATTATTTACAAATTCTTATTGTTTATTGCTAACTTTTATCTATTTTTACTAAATGTACCGATTGAAAATATAAGTCAATACTATAGTAATTTGAGAAATTAAAGTTTGAGGATTCATATTAATTTCAGAACAAGAAGAAAATAACTCAGATTCAAACTCTGGTGGAAAACATGCACCCTTGAGGGAACAGGACCGCTTCTTACCCATAGCTAATATTGCTAAAATTATGAAAAAAGCAATCCCGGACAATGGCAAGGTATGATGAATTTTAATAAATTCCCTTAAATTTCCGAGGTGCATATAAATAAAGCAGTGATAGCCTAGTGGTTAAGAATTCAGCCTCTCACTCCGGGGCTTCTGGGTTCAAATTCGTGCGTTTTTAATTTAAATATCACTTGCTAACGGTGAAGGAAAACATCGTGAGGAAACCTACACACCTTAGAATTTATAAAAAAAAAAATTCTAAGGCCTGTAAAGTCCGCCAACCCGCACTTGGCCAACGTGGCGGACTACGGCCTTAACCCTCTCAATATGAGAGGAGACCAATTCCAACAGCGGAATAATAAATGAGATGATTATAATTTTTTTTTAATACATGGAATGAATTGTTTACACACACATCGATAAACATATAAAATATGTATATTATCGATAAATCTGTAAACAATTCATTATTACTCGTGCAATAAGTGACGAAGTAAATTTACATTGTTGTGGTCACGACGAACCCTAATATGAAATTCTTAACATAGCTTGTTGCTGATACTAAATACTTTATATAATTGTTATTATTGGCATGGCAGGACCCTTACGAGGTAGGCAGAGAGAAGCAAGTGCAAAACGTCTTTATCCTTCCCTTTATATCCCGCTTACGTAAATATACGTAAACGTAACACACCCCTGCGTACCTTGAAGATTACAAGCGTGATGTTACGTTTATATCCTACCATACAAAAACCATACAGAGATATTAGCAATATTAATATTAAAATTACTATACAACTTTAGGCATAACATATCTGTAATTAGAAAGCGAGTTAGAGGCCCAGTAACAGAACCCAATTGGGGCAGACCACAAGACTAATGTCAATAACGAAGCTCACCAGATAATCAAACGAATCTAAATATCTGCAACTATTCAAATGTTGAGCCATAAAAAAAAAATTGTACTCATACCTTATCTCAGAAATTTATGATTTATGAGATAGTATGAATCCTACAATAGCTGTGAAGTAAAAACCTATAGTCTACATACTATTTACATAATGCCTTTGGGACGGAAGGAAAACATCCTGAAGGCTAACGTTTCTGTGGATCTAAATCGTGATCGATAACAGGGTCAGATTAGATCGGTCATCAACAATTCAACTGTTTTGCGAACAGCATGATCATCCTATAACAGGCAATAAATCTAGCCCCAGTCTGCGAGACGGAATGAAACTGTCGGCACAATAGCTGACTGATCTCCAAATCGCTTGCCCAGTTTGGGGATTTTGAGCACAAACTCGCTACGAACATATATACACAAAAGGACACATTAGGGCAGATCTGTCCACTAGTAGTCATAATACTAATTAATTGCAAGTCATACAATTTATACTAACAAATAAATCGTAAAATAAAACACTTCGAATGAGCAAAAGCAGTGGACTGTAAAGGGCTAATGATGTAATGTATGTGTATAATTTGATGAAGCTGGAGTACTAAAGTAGTTTTAACGCTCTAACAACCAAATCCCAGCAGTGGATAAAAAAGCTGGAAGCCATACAGATACACATGTACATACACATGTACAGATACACATACATGTAGTGTACAAAAATAAGATTTGTACATTTGTGAAACCAGAAATTAGTTCTGACAAGAAAGTCAGAAGAGTAACCCGGAACCGGAGCCCGGAGCTGCCGGAACCGGCGTGCATGTAGGAAGAATATGTACATAATAATATTTAACGTGTAAACGATCAGTTGTTTTACCCCCAACAATATTTATCGGTCCGTAATAGTCCTTGCCTAACAAAAGCCCATTTCCATGACTAGAAATGGATGTTTAACTAAAATATTGGTCTTTCATATATGGAAAACTAAATAAATATTTTATGTTTCGTCTTTACAAATTAACGAATTTTAAAGCTATGTACGTATATAGAAAATAGAGATTCACGTAACAGTAACCAGTATTAAAATGAATGTTCCATTTTCAAATTCAAATCTTTGATTCTATCAAAATCAATTAAGTTTAAACAGAAGATGTTAATATTTCCAATATCTACGGAAAGGTTTTTATTGATGAATCCTAAGGCTAATCACAAAAATCAATTGGTAAATCATCATCGAAAAACATTGGCGGAAATATAAATACAAATAATTTAATGCGGAAAATATGAGTACCTATATAATTATGTACATAAAGCTTTATAATTTAAAAACGTCTCTAATCATTGGCTAACGTCAGCATTCTATTTTTGAAATTAGTTTTATTGAATTCTGAAATGTCAACTCATTTACACAAAGTGCCAATCATATTTTATTACAATAAAATTGAACAATAGGTCTGAATAAGCAATAATTTTAATCCTATAACCTTGTGAACCTCACAAATGCGTCTCACAACCTTGATCCGATCGCTCGACGTAACACGACATACAAGTAATGATGTCAGAAATAGACGAAAGGAATTCAACAGATGTATCCCGTAAACAATTAATCACTGTGTGCTACTCGGGAATATGCAATGCATGTGCAGCCTCGGACGTGATGCCCCTTGAGCCGAAACCCTGAGCTATCGATACGTTTTCCTGCCCTTTTAATGCACAAATTTATAACATCAAGCAAAATCATGCCTGTATTTCCCCGAAAGGACATCCAGAGGAGTGTAGAATACCGCTTTTTATAACAAGGGCAGATAGTCACGAGGGCAGTTTTTCAATTCTAACCCAACGTACATAGGAAATACTTTCGACAAAGAACTAGGAACTGAGACACAATGGATGTAACTATGTACATTGATAACGGACTCCTACAATGACGAGCGAGACGTGATCTGGGCGTAAATTCGCTAATTTCTCCGCATCTGTATCAATTTCTATCGTTTTCGTTCTGCCGCTCACGTATTTGAACTCAAAGGTCATTGAAGCGCTACAATCCACTCGACTACATCATAGGAAGTTGGCTTCCGTACGCAAAAGGCACTAATTCGCTTATTTAGAAATCATGTTTTATTTACCTATTTACAATCATAGATATCACCGCATGTTCGATTATGATAGATCAAAATTGTATTATGAGTAACAGTAACGTGGCAAGTCGTTGGAAATTGCCATAGACAATGTAACTACGACAGAACATCATCAACTTCACCGTTACCATTATGGTCGTTATAATAATTGTCTTCATTATCAATCCTTTTTGGATAAGGTTGTAATCATGAAACGTGGACACATAAAAGGAGATCCTATCAAACTAAATACGTTTAAAAGTTAACGGTTTAGAAAGGATTATGAAGAATGCTAAAGAACCCGAGGGATATCCATATGTATTTCCACATCGTTACAGCACTCGACATATAGTGTAAAAACACATGTCATTTCATAGTTAGAAGTGCATGCCAAAGTTCTAAACCAAACCCGGAGGAGACGTTTAATATTCTTATATAACGCACACATTAAAATATTTAGAAATAATTTTCCTTTACACAACAATATCACCCAATTCCAAAAGATATCTTATCGTAATAATATTTTAATAGATTTTAATATCCAAGTGCAATGCGTCGATAAGGCAAGGTTACCCGATAACAGATATCCTGTTAGAATCGCCGATACAAAATTTAATTACGTACCCCACGATTTATACATTGGGGTTGTGTAATTTAACCACGAAAAAGATAAAGAGACAATAGACACGGTACCTATCTTTGTTGTCCTACATTTTATATTTACGTTACATCGCGTTGTTCCTACCTAAAGACTTTGTTAAAGACTTATGATTCACTCTGTCCGAAGTACAGCAATACAATAATTATGGTTTTATTTTAACAAAGGCTGTTTTACGCATCATAAGAAGCGGAAGCCGGGTTGGGTTGAAAAATAAACATATATTTATTGTCGTGTAACAATGACAACACTCTAACCGTCTAGGGTTTCTACTTCCATAAATATTAATCTATTGTGTCATCATAAACATGTGCTAAAATTTCATTCAATTCATAAGACGCATTTTATAATGCCATATGATATTATCTCACATTTCTATGTTTTATTTAGAACTAATGAAAAGTATCTGTAAGTATATTACGGTCTATTAGTGCACTACAATGTAACAGTGTATTACGATGCATTAGAGTTTTATCATCTGTTAGTATATTAGGATCTGTTAGCCTAATCTTTGTTAGTATATTAGAATTAACGAGTATATCACGGTCTATAAGAGAATGAATGAAAATTTATGAAGAAAAACAATGAAAACAGAATATATAGCGTGAATTACAACAAATCCTTACCTTAATATTGTTACGTATAGATACGTATATTTGCGGCCGGAAACAATGCAATGTACTGTATAGGGTGACGAACAAAAGATGTTTTCAGAGTGCACAAACTGTTTATTTACTCTCTATTGTATTTCTGGTATTTGCAGAAATTGCTTCCTTTTATCGCTTGTTGAACCTCTCTTAATCGCTTCCAAAAATGTTCTGTCTCTCACTGCTTTTTTTCTAAATGTCTTATGCTGTTGACCCTAATGACCTCTATAGCTTCACCGGGTTTTAATGGCGAGCCCAAGTGGCTCCGCCGAATAAAGGAATAAAGGAGTGTGGGGAAGGGATAGGAGCGAGGCCTAGCGAAAGAGGGACTAAGGGCTGTGCGACCGACCCGTGGGCGTCTCCTGTGAGACTCGGACCTACGCACGGATCGACACGGTGTGTACTTATCGAAGGGCGACGGTACTGCGACGGTCAAACGTGCGGGGACGCCGCACGTCTGCCGTGTGGAACGCGGTGTCGTCGTCCTCGCCGGCGGGGACGGTGCGTGTATATGTGATGGTTGTGTATTGTCTGGGAGGGAGACGAGTCCTCCGAAGTAGACCTATTTGCCAGCGTTATATCTTCGTCAGGGTCATCTATTACGTGCCTCGGTGTCCTAAGAGGAGCTTTTACCCCGGCTGGACGGCGGGGGTACGAGACAATGTTCCTAATGAGTTTATTTGGGTGGATGTCAGCCTTGTCGAAGTAGCTCACGGCTTGCTTCTTCAAGAACTGTGCTTTAAAGATTTCAAGATTTAACGTGTGCAAAGGTG
>DWJK01003394.1:0-13195 GCA_018248815.1 Croniades pieria auraria
CCCAAAAAGGTAGGCAGGGGTGTAATACAATCCGACATTTTATTAAAAAGCTTTTCGTCTCAACATAGAATAGACGGTGAGTCTATTATCATAAAGTACAAAAAAATTTTGCTACAAAAAAAATTAGGTGAACTTTTTAAAGGAGATTATTATCTGACTTTTCTTAGACAATCTTATAAGGACAACGCTTAGAACACAAGCTGCTCACTCGTCACTGTGCGCCTTGATGTCGTCGTGCAATTCCTGGTGCTGCTTGTGCAGCGCCTCCGCCGTGGCCACGTCCTTCGCCGTCACCTCCTGCGACAGCTGCTCCCGGACTTTCTGCAATATTGTACAACATTATTATTATGGTTTCACCCCGAAGCGTTTTAAGGGGTAGGTGGAGGGGAGGGGTTCTAATTTTACAGACTTGTCCCGCTCTTGCTTTGCTCAATGCATCATTCCTTTCAGACGTGGAGGCCGGTTTCAGAAAGCTTCGATAGTGCAACAAGGAGGCGCGCACCTGCAGCCAGTCGGCGAGCAGCGCGCTGCCGCTGCCGAAGATCTGGTGTCCGACGGCGCTCTCGAGGCGCGCGCGGCGCTCGGCCGCCTGCGCCTGCACGCGGCGCCACGCCGCCTGCAGCTCGCGCTGCCGCGCCTCCACGTTGCCGCGCTCCGTGGGGTACTGCGACTTCACCCTGCGCGCACCGCGATTCTATTTTAGAACGTGTGTTGCGTCCTACCGGCTTCCATTCGAATCGACAGGGCTCTAACGTTTGGAAATAATTGGTAAATCATTTGTAACCTTTTATAAAAAAAAGGAAATCACAGTGCTCCAGAAATAAAGCACCTTATCCAAAGATAATATGAACAAAATTAAGCTTATCACAAAACAATCATTTTTTTCTATCTTTTTCTTGTCAGTTCACTACTGAATACAATTTTTTTTCCAGAATGAGATCATCCAATTAAAAATATTACAATAATTAAATTTTAAAAGTAAGGTACACCATCGAGAAAAATAACCGGATACTTCGTTTGTTAAATTTGAAATAAATTTTAAACTGCTTCTAACTTCGTCGATATATCAAAATATACTTACCCGTGCATCTCATACCATTGCAAGAGGCTGCATGAAAACACGAAACCATCTCTTAACTTGTTACAGTTCAGTTCGTCCTTACGTTCCATTTCCACTATTTTTTTCCATACGAATAATAACTAAGATTATATTATGGAAACCTTTTGAATATTACTAAGCCACATTGGAATATCCAAATCCAACGCTACTTAGAAATAAAATTGAGTCACCAACAGCTCCATTCAGATGCGTCACACTAGTGCTGGTTACGCAAACTCGCACCCCTAGTTTAACGGTGAAGTCGAGCGGGTGGTGGAGCGGGCGGTGGAGCGGCAGAGGAGCACTCACGAGTCGGCGAGCAGGCCGACGGTGGCGAGCTTGTCGCGCAGCGGCTGCAGCTCGCGCTCGAGCTGCGCGTGGCGGCGCTGCAGCGCGCGCACGGTGCGCAGGTCGGCCGCCGGCGCGCCGCCGCCCGCCAGCTGCTGCTCCTTCTCCGCCATCCACTCCAGCGCCTCCTCGCACGTGCGGTTGAACAGCTCCACGCTGCGCACGAACCGATACGTTCACACTTACGATAAGGACGGTTACGATACGTTTTCGTTTATATTATCGTTTGATATAGCTATAGATATTTTTTTGCTACAGTTTCAAGGCCGTGTACCTGGAAGCTCCCTCCAAGCTCTTCTCCTTCTGCTGCTTCAGCCGCAGCAGGCGGTCCCACTGCTGCCGCAGTTGCTGCTTCCTGGCCATCGCCTTAGCGGCCTGACTATGCTTGGCCGCCACCAGCTCGTCGGCCGCGGCGTCGATGTGCTCCAGGCGTTTGGACGCCGCTGAGAGATCCGTCACGAATTTCTGGACAAAAATAAATATTAAGGCTTTTGTTTACAGGGTTTTGTTTACAATTATTACGTCACTTTTGTTACAAAATAGTAAAGGCCCGTGCTAACTTCACCTGCCCGTGGTCCATCCTACTATACAAGAGATGAGGCTCAAACGACCGGTTCAAGGTATATCGCAGTACAGAACCAGGTCACTAGACACAGAACGCAGGGTAGACGGTGTGAAGAGTTGTGCAGGTATGTCTAATGTATGGATTATGGACAAAAACCCCCTTAAAAACGTAACATCACGCCTGTAATTCCCGAAGGGGTAGGCAGAGGAGTGTACTATACTCCCACGTTTCATCAGTTACGTTTACGTCCCATGGAATAGGTGGTGAACTTATTGCAATACACGGGGTACAGATCCAGACTCTGAGTTACTACTAGAAATTTTAAGTTAGAAAATTTCTATAGTAGCCGACCTGGGATTTGAACCCAGGACCTCCCGATCGCCAGTCGCACTAGCAAGCTCTCTTAAGAATGTGCATAGATGGCGCTCTTTAAGAGAGTTTAATGTACAGCAGAGGACCGAGACAGGCTGATAACGACATGACAACCCTTACAAAAGCTGCAGCTCACCTCGTACTTCCGCTTGGCGGTGTCCACGGTGTCGTCGGCGTCGTCGGCGCGCAGCAGGCGCTCCTTCTCGCGCACCCACTTGTCGAAGTCGTCGCACTCCGCGAAGAAGCTGAACAGCTTGATGGCGTCCTCCAGCTGCAGCCGTCGCGCTTCCGACAGCTCCAGCAGCTCGTCTGCCAGTATAATCACAGTTGTAGTACTCGGTGGTGTTGATAGTGTTAGTTGGACGGGGTAACGCAGGATGTGCTCGATACTCGAGAAAGTGAGAGAGTGAAAAATGGTGGAGTTTTCAATATTTCTGTCTGTTAAATAAAATGTTTGTAATTTTCATATTAGTGAGCCAATAGGATAATAGGCATTTTTGAATTGTAATATCCATGATTAAATCAAAAGGCCAAAATGCTTTAAAATGTGAAGTAATTTTAAACTAGAAATGAGTGTTTTTTCACTACCCAAGTGACACAGATAGACTAAACAAAGAGAGAGTTGTGTATAGTTTCGTTTCCCTTGCACATATACGCAACAGTGTCTGAATTGTGACTGGTAGGCATTTTTGACCAAACTACAAAAAAACTGTCTATGGTATAACACTCACTATATTCAGTTTCTATGGCAGTCAGTCTGTCCTTGACCGCTGGGGCCACGACGGGGGCGGCCACCACTGAAGGCCTAGGCCTCCGCGCAGGTCCTGCTGAACGCCGGACTTGCACCACTTGCTTTACTAGCACGGTCTTCTTCACACGCTGGACCGTGCGAACCTTCTCTGGACGACGGACTTGTACCTAGAATAGTAAATAGATGTAAGACTGTACATTAAGTAATTACAAGATGCAGAAACAGATAAGGAAAACTATCATTTTTATAAGAGAATTAATCTCTTGGTTATATAGTCAGACAGTTTATTTCATTTTCATATATTTATTTGTACTGTCGCTCAAGTCAACTTTATGACATACATACATCATTTCTTACAGGAGCCCTATTGGAGGGCTTGTGTTCATCAGCGGACTGCAACAGGCCGATGATGAACATACAATTTATATTTTGATGATCATGGGTGAAACAGAGAACAGAAGAGAAGTGGAAAGAAGAGGAGAGCACTCACGGGCACGACGCGCGGTTCGATCTCGCGTACGTAGTTGGCGGGCACGAAGCCGTCGGTGCGGTCGGCCTTGCGCACGGACCACCAGTCGGGGTTGGTCTTGTTCATGAGGAACATCACTTCGCCCTTCGCGATGGAGATGCCCTGACCGCTGAACGCGTACAGCGCCTTTACCTGCGACACACATTGCGGTCTTATTTATCTGGATTTGTGTGCTTGACACTTGGTTGGAAAGCATTTTGTAATGTATGCGGCCTGCAATTACTACATTTATTGATATTTTATATTTTAGCGCATGTATGTGTGCATATTACGAATATAAAGTTTTCTTACTTTTTTTTAAACCTGTCAAATAATAGTTACCGACAATTTTGCCTTTTACCCTTTTATTAAATCTGTTTATTTTAGTGATAACAATGCTTCATACTGGTATGTATGTAGTATATATCAAATTTGAAAGTACTTGTTTAGTTTATAGATAGATCTATTGCTACCCTTAAACATGTCTTGCTTCTCGGTTACTCTCATTTACCGTTGCACCTGTGGGTTCAGTATGTACAATTTGAAGCTGTTATTTTGCTTGTAATTATTTCTTATGTTTAATTAAATATTTATGTAATGCAGGACAAAGATTGTTTATGGTAAGAGATCCCATATATTTCACACCTGTGGCACGGATCTTTCCTCGGTGACGGTGCGGTGCTCCAGCCGCTCCACCGGCTCCTCCTCCCACACCTCGGTGGGTACCAGCCGCGACTCGCTCACGTACTCCTCCTCCTGCTCCAGCGCGCCTCCCGACTCCACTTCCGTCGGCAGCTGCGAGGTAAACAAAAGTATAATACAGTAGGTTGCAAAAAAATGGCTCGAACTAATTCAATAACAGTTTTAATACTGCATAATACAAAACGACGCATATATTTCCCTGAGGGGGTAGGCGGAGGAGCGTAGTGGACGGGCACCTGCAGCGTGTGTATGCCGGCGGCCTGCAGGCGCTCGGCGGCGGCGCGCAGCTGCGCCAGCTCGGCGCGGTAGGCGGCCAGCTCGTGGTGCAGCGCGCGCTGGCGCGCCAGCAGCGCCGCGGCGCCGGGCGCGTCGCCGCCGCAGTCCTCGCTCGCCACCAGCGCGCGCTTCTCCTTCATCCACGACTCCGCCTCGTTCGCGTCGCCGTAGAACTGAGCACAGGTTACGAGTTATTTATGTTCCTGCTGCCATATCTGTGTGCTACTGACCGGCACCTGTCGTCCTTTTTACGGATGCGGTTAACGAAAATAATTGATTGATGCCCTCCTATCCATTAGCAAGATTATAGTGATCGTTTCTGGCAGCGCTCGTTTTACTCCTCAATTATTACGTCCCTTATCTATTTAATGTATTATATCCAGGACCAAGTTCTAAACCCGATCTCACTTAATGGAAGGCGCCCTAACATGAATCAGTATTACTCGATTTTTCACTTCATGGCTATTTGGATGAAATACTTCATATAATAAGGTTCAACACAGGGTGGATATAAGAGATGGAGAGAGCGTGAGAATCAAAAGGTGGTAATCGCGCTACTAAAAGAAGAAGCGGTTGATTCGGAGAGGGAGACATTTGGTTTAGAGGATAGTCTTGGTACCGTGTGCGCCTCGGCGGCGTCGGCGAGCTGCTTGTCTCGCGCGGCGGCCAGCTCGCGCAGCACGGCCCACTGCTTGTTGAGCGACGCGAGCCGCCGCTCGATCTCGCCGCTCTTCGGATGCTTCGCGTCGATCAACCTGCGTACACGCATGCTCCGTTTAAGTTATAGAATGACTTTTAAGAGGATAAAGTGTGTGTAGGACGATTAGTTGAGCCCGGGGGTGGGCCTATAGCCCGCAAGTTCTAATATTGGCAATTTCATTTTTAGTAGATTGTGATGGATCTAATATGTGAGGCGACGATTGTTGTATTTGATGGATTATTAAAAAAGTTTTTAATGCAGATATCAACTGCGTATTTAGATTAGAAGGTTTTTGCAAATAAGATAAGGTAAGATTGCAAATAAGGTAAGATATGTATTTTAACATACAAATAAAAGTGTGCAGGTGAAATCGCACATATCGTGGCGCTCATAAAGAGATGCCTGTGTCCAGACGTGGACTGAAATAATCAAATGGTAATGATGATATTTAAAAAAGAAACGTGTTACAGTAGCAGGCAACACGCAATCTGTAAGACATAACATGTAACGCGCAGCATGTAAGAGCCAAGGGCGCGCGCGTGTGCGTGCATGTACTGACGCCTGGCCCTTGGCGCGGTGGCGCTGCGAGACGAGGTCGCGCGCGCGCAGCTCGTGCAGCAGCGCCGTGTGCTTGGCGCGCAGCGCGACCACGGCGCGCAGCTCCTTGGCCGCCACCTCCGCGCGGCAGATGCGCTGCTTCTCCGTCACCCAGCCTGCGCACCGCGCCCACGGTTACCGCGTTTTGGTTACGGTTACGGGTTATTCATTCTTTACATTGCACCGACATGGAGAACATTTTTTTGTGTTATAGACGTAACATGTAGAACGGGCGAGTCTTTTAAATTGAACTTTATCGAATTTCTTAATGCACACTTGTTGCATAATACATATGACATGTGCATATGTAGGTGTATCTAGTTTCAAATATAACAACACTTATCTAAGACTATTTAAAGTGTGATACACAATTAGATCTCCCCAAAGAAAAAATAAACTGCACTCCGTCTATATGGAAATATAAGCAGTGCAATATAAGCAGCAGCTACCTTCTTCCTCATCATGGTCTTCCAGGAACTGGTACAGATTCCTGGCGTCTTCCAATCTCGCTTTGCGATCCTTGGCAGCGGCTACCAAACTGTCAATGAAATATAGCATATGAACATAAAACTAATAACATTTTACATGAAAGTATGACATGCCTTACTAAGACACATAGTCATAAGACATTAATCAAACACACTACTTGTCTAACAAGTCCACTGAATAGATATATGAAGTATACTTTCATAGAAACCTAGATAAAGTCCTGACTGCAGACCTCAAGCACTCTATCAATTTGTATCAACTGAATGGAAGGAGATAAAGACCTGAATAATTTTCCCATAACCTATGCTACGAGGACCTTCTGAGTTGCTCAGTTTTACCAGTTTGATATCATGGTCCATAACTGTGAGTGTAACTCCCTAAGCATGATGACACACCTGTCATAAGAATCTTCCAGCTGTTTCCGCTGCGTTTCTAGTTGTTGCATCAGCTGGGGAGGCCCATCAGCAGCAGCCCCTTGCCGCACCAGTCGCCGTATGGTCTCGTCCAAAGCGCCTAGTTGCAGCTCCTGAAGCGCATGCGCCTGCAGCAGCCGCTCTACGTCTACCAGGTGGCGTCCCACCTCTTCTGATTGGAATTGAGCCTGAAAGAGGTAATTACACAGTTAAAAGTGAGAAAGAACGAGAAAGTGTAGAGATACAATGCAGTTTCATTCGTTGTTTTATTTAGCAGAAGGCACTATCTAATATTTTTATGTGCAAATGTTTCAACAAACAAGCGAGAACTGCAAATTCAACTTTAATAACGGCAACACTAAAGTAGTTACCGAAAGTTAAAGTTTCGTCAATACTTAAAATTTAACGTGGCTTGATTTCCTTCATGTGACAATTTGCAAGATTGTGTCATCAATAATAAGCAGTAAGATGTCGTTCGAGTGACAGTCAGGGCGGGGGGGTGTCGGTGGGGTGTCGGTGGGCACCTTCATGTCGGCGAGCGTGTGCTGCGTGGCGTCGGCGTCGCGCAGCAGCGCGGTGAGGTGCGCCAGGCGCGCCAGCGCGGCGCGGTGCCGCTCCAGCAGCGCCAGCAGCTCGCGCCAGCGCGCCAGCACGGCCTGCTCCGTGCGCGACACGCCCTCCGCGCCGTGGTAGCGCTCGCGCACGAGCTCCGCCGCCATTGCCGACAGGTCCTCGAACCGCTCCGTCCTGCCGCACACACCGAGCTATACTGTGTACTCTACTTATGTGGGTTACAGCTACCTACCAATCCGCCAAGTACACTCTAACATTCATCGTTGAATTGACAAAGTGATATGTGGTAAAAACATCTTTACTTGCACAGCACATCTGTGCATCATCCATACTGTTCCTTAAAGCATGAACCAGTTTCATAACACCTTCAACTCTGCTAATTCTGAGAACAAACCCATACTAAGCCTTGCAATAGAAGAAAATTGATATGTAGGTGATGATTGATAGAAGAATTGTATTTCGTATCTCGTATATAGAAGTCTTACCTGGCGAGGATGTCAGCGGAGATGGCCTCGTGTTTCTTGACGGTGGCGTCAACTTGTGCGAGGTTGGAGCCGTAGCGCGGATCCGATAGCACCTGGATCATTTCTTTGAGATAGCCTTTACGGAGAACTGACTGTAAACAAAACAAACATATATTATTTTATACATAAGCCAAACAAATATTAGTATGATTAATTTAATAAAAACTCAGTCTACCCTGTATGTGAGCTGGTATGATGATATAGTAACAATAATAGTAATAATAAATTTAACAGACAAGGACAGTGAAATAGATTATTTAATACAGCAAAAATCTTTAAAAAAGTTAAACATTAAACTTGAGTTAAATGGTTTATATGACTATAAACCTCCTCGAGGCGGTCTTTTGTCTAAGCAATAAATTAAAACGGAGTGAAAATGATGAAATAAATTGTATATCACTGCAAACATGTCGGATAAACAGTAAATTATAAAGTCACGCCAGTATTTCTCTGAGCGAGTAGGCGAAGGAGTGCAGTACACTCCCACAATTCCCCAATTAAAATATACATACAGATATGGAGTAGTGGTTGAGCCTATAACGAATTAACTAATAATGTTAATTGTCCATTAAGAGCAGGTCATACCTTAGTGTTGAACTTGTAGTTGAGCTGCTCCAACCGCTGCTGCCGCAGCAACTCCGTGCGCAGCGCCAGCTCGCGCGCGTGTTCCGCCTGCCACGTGCCAACATTTGTTTAATATGGGCTTACATTATTGAAATTAAAGGTTGTGTTTTTTTTTTTTTTAATTAGTAGTGCTACACTCTTTTTATAGATACTAGGTAAAGTAAGGTAAGGTAAGGTAAAGTGAGGTAGTAAAAGAATCTAGGTTACTAGTAACAAAATTTAGTAAGACTTTCGTCTTCGAAGTCTTTCGTCCACTTGAGGACAGTGAATGTTTATCATGATAATGTAAGGTTTTTATTATGTTATATGATGCAACTATGAAGTCGTCAAAATTCAATCACCTGTTCGAGTTTCTGCCATGCCCGCTCCAAGTCCTGGGGCAGTTGGCCCTCCAGCGGCGCCCAGGGCTCCCCGACCAAGCTCTTCTGCATCGTGTTGATGTGGAAGTATAGCGCTTCGATCTCGGACCGCTCCTTGTACCTGTAGAGTTGTCAAATGTTACATTATAATAGTGGCAAAGGGATCTTCCTGTTGTTCAAGGTAATGAAAGTCTCGATAAGCAAATGGAGTCATGATTATGACTGCATTTCAATCATAAGAAATATCTTAATGAAGATCTTGTAAAAGTCCATATCTTTATTCATAAATATTTTTTTCAACTTTGCAGAAATAGAGAAGTCCAAAAGACTAAGTAATAGCATAGAGAAGTAAAAGACTCACTTGGGCGGTTTCTCCACAGTCCTGTACTGCTTGAAGCCCAGCAGCAAGCGCTGGATGCCGTCCAGCGAGTTCGGCAGGTCGCGGCAGTTCAGTTCCTCGATCTTCAGCCGGATCCACTCCAGCAACGCACTCACCAGCCGGCCGTACTCCGTTTTGCGGCCGTCGCAGTCCATTAGCTGGCCGATAATCTGTTCAGGAACATGGCAGGTAATAATAGTAGACTATTTTAACAATGGTAGCTTTATATGAAATTTATAAGACTCGTTCATGCATACTCATTCAGTTGAAAATTTAACCCACTTAAATCTGCTTTACAATTTTATATACTCCATCAAAGCATGTTATATGTTCCCGATGTCATCGTTTTTCCATCAACACCATGGAGAGGCTCCATCCACTCTAGACAGAAAGGTGATGGAGAAATAGTCTATCACACTACATGGCCAGATATTGCCGAGTTAATTGTTAGAGCGAGGCTTCATCCATTATAGATAGAAGCGATGAAGAGGTCAAACTACTCTGGATGGCCAGATGTCAGAACGAGAGTCCATCCACACTACATAGAGAGGTGTTGGAGAGGGTCCCTCCGCACTAGATGGCAAGATATTGGAGAGAGGTCAAATCCACACTGGATTGCTGGCATAGTGGCAAGGTTGTCCCACAGGTGCTTACATTAGCGATCCTCCGTCCGCTCTTCTGCTCGTTCTTCATCCTTGCGAAGGTGTGGTAATAGCTGGCCACGTACGTCATCACCGACTTCTCGTCCGGCCGGCTCGTGTCCACGTCTGCAACGAGGCAGTAGTTTCAAAATAACCATATGCAAATATCAAATCAAATTAATAGGTTTTTTGCGGGTACATAGACAATACAATTGTTACAATATTACAGATAATTAAGATTGGTACGTTCCACCTTATAAGGTATGCACAATTAGATATAGAATGAGATAAACATAGCAGTGATAGCCTAGTGATTAAGAATTCAGCCTCTCACTCCGGGGGTGCTGGGTTCAAATCCATGACGCCAACCTCTTTATAAAAGCATGTTTTAAATTTAAATATCACTTGCTAACGGTGAAGGAAAACATCGTGAGGAAACCTGCACACCTTAGAATTTAAAAGAAAAATTAAAAAATATATATATATATATATTTTCTAAGGTGTGTGGAGTCCGCCAACCCGCACTTGGCCAGCGTGGCGAACTACGGCCTTAATCCTTTCAATATGAGAGGAGACCCATATTCCAACAGTGGAATGTTAATGGGTCGATTATTATTTTTAGATAAACATTATATAAAATGATCGACCCTTTTACCATTTAATAGTTTAATAATAAATAATCATTTAATAGTTAAATCGAACTAAACGACCTAAAGAACGAATGAAAGAGCTGATGAACTAAACGAGTTCAATCGCTTCTCACCTTCAGCGTCCAGCAGCCGCGGGATCCCGAGGTGCTTGTGCGCCACGTCGAAGGCATAGTTCAGGGTTTCCACGTGTTCAGTGACCGGCAGGTCCGACCAGCGGAACAGGTCCGGTCTACAATACAAACGGCATATTCACAACGGTTCCATTTAAGCTGGTGTACTAGAACTTCACTTTAGCACCACCCGACCTGGTGATAGTGTATAGTGAACCTGACTGATTTTATTATTTTTAACAATAGAAGAATACAATTAAATACAATAAGGTGAGTCACCGGTGCGCGTGTATGAGCGCGTTGAAGCCCAGCCCGGAGCGCCACGAGTCCGTGAAGTTGTGGATGTGCACGCCGTGGTAGCCGCTGGTCTTGCGCTGGCACCATAGCAGCAGCGCGTCCTTGGCAGACTTCTTCTCCGACGACTCGTTCTCTTCATCCTAGTGGGATGTATTATGTGATGTTAGATGTTATATCATTGATCGCTGACTGATCGCAGTACGAGGCAGTCTGCATACGCACGGCTATATGCCCTGGTCGCCTACGGGCAACTGTGTAGGAGTACGAAGCTGTGCTCTGCTATCCCAACCTGAATACTCAGAGCGGAGATTATGGGCAAAAACCGCTTAAGGAAGTCTATGTCCAGGAGTGACTTGGAAAGGCCGATGAGGATCTCGAATGACATATTTTGTCACACAAAATCAATGTGTACTAAAATTTATTAAGTTTGGAATTTAATCAAATTACAGCATTAGTACTAAAAGCACTTATCCCATTATCTCACTAAATAATAATAACGGTAGGCAACACTTGTCCAAGGCGACAGTGCTGCCATCTGTTCAATAACAATGTTGCCGCTACTCACAACAAAACGCTCGAGTGACGTTAGCGCTGCACAGCGAGCTCACGTGACGAGGGTGGCAGAGTCAACATTGTCGTATAGTTAAGAATAGTGGACTGCAACCCTTAATGAACTACTCATACTTACAACATCGATCTCAATCTCCTGAATCTGGAAGCGCAGAATGATGGTCCAGATGAGGCCGAGGATGAGGCGAGGGTTGCCGTCCACGATGTCCTCAGCACCTATCGACTCCAGCCGGACCTGGGGGAATAATTTTTTTTTCTTTATTAAAGAACTTTATCACAATGGGATTATATCCCTTTGAACAGGAAACATCACATCGACAACAAGAAGTTACATATCTCTAACATAATTATATTAGTATTATTGAAGGATTTTTAGTTCTGTTTTGATATGTACCTTTGGTCTTTTCAACTAATTCGATCTATTCCAATTCCTTGATCCTTTACACACACATACATATATACGCACACACACAAAGCCACGTGTCTTAGCCTGCATACTTCGCTGAAGCCGTATGACGGCGACGCAAGGTTTCAGCGGCGGTCTTTTTAGCTAGTAATGTTATTGTAATATTGGGAATGTATAGGACGAAATTGTTAACGAGTCTATGTATGTATTGGGATATTAAAACTACTGTATTATGGCAATAAGATCAGTTACTGTTCCGCGAGACGTCTAACATAATCGCTGGAACGTCGGAGTACGACTTTGCCCTGGCTGCCGCCTTGGAGTAATACAGTGGTGATGTTATGTTATCTTATAGGTTTAGTACGCAATAGAAATTATTATTACCACCTTGACATACATACTACATTCCAATACCACTCGGACTACCGAACACATAGCTATAATATACAAATGTATATCTCGGTATAGCGGGACATACTGCGCAGATAGTGACCGCAAACATATATACTGTCTGGCCATAAATACTGTTATAATTAAAAATAAACAAAATATTAGTTTTGAATTTTTGAATTTGGAATCTGTCATTTTTATACGATTGTTCATTGTTTTCTTGTTTTCGCGCCAATATATTGTAAAATATTTTGTGATATTAAAATGGAGTGGGGTGATAAATAATCGAATCGCTGTGATTGTATTACATGAAGTAGGTATGGAGCCAAATACAATTTTTAAAATCCTTCATACGCTTGGTATTCCTCAAATGTTTGTGTACCGGGCTATTGATAGGTACAAAGAAACCTCCTCTGTTTGTGACAGAAAAAGATCTGGCAGGCCACGTAGTATTCGTACGAAAAAGGCGATCAAAGCAATCAGGAAAAGAATTCGAAGAAATCCTGTCCGACAGCAAAAGACTTTATCTCCGGAGATGAAGACAGCACCGGGAAACATGTCGCGTATTTTAAAAGATGTCTCAGGACTTGCAGCCTATAAGAGACGCACTGGTTATTTCTTAATTGATAATTTAAAGAAGAATAGGGTTTTATAATCAAAATAACTATTTAAGCGGTACGCGAAGGGAGATCACAGAAAATTTTTATTTACGAATGAAATAATTTTCACATTTGAACAATATTTTAAGAAACAAAATGACCGTATTTATGCTAAAAGCTCAAATTCAAATTCAAATTCAAATTGTTTTATTCATTATAAGGTATATACATACACTCAATGAAGGTCATGTCT
>DWJK01003395.1:0-13193 GCA_018248815.1 Croniades pieria auraria
GTCGCGACGGAGACTGTACGTGAACTTGAGTTAAGCCGGTACATTTTTAATCATGTGTATAAATACTCACGAAACATTTAATAGTAATATACTGGGTGATTAAAAAAATTTAATAGTACTGCTAAGGAATAATATTACTTTATTACTGTTAAATGTTTTGTGAGTATTTATACACATGATTAAAAATGTACTGGCTTAACTCACGTACGGTTTTCGGGATGACTTTCGGATGGTTTTCGGGATAGGCCATCCCGAAAAACGTACGTGAGTTAAGCCGGTACATTTTTAATCATGAATAATAATACTGAATTGTTAATGGTTATAAGTCTTTTATATGAAACCACATCCAAAGTGAACAGCATAAAACCCACTAGAATAAAAATTCAGAGTTCCGTTTACATACGTGATTTTATTGTAATTTATATTACGTATACTTTTCGTACGCAACACCACGCCTGTAAGCCCCGAAGCGGCAGACAGAGGAGTGTAGAACATTCCCACGTTTCACCAGTTACATTTACGGCCACTATAGAACAGGGCACCGGACTCAAATCCAATCTAATATATTTAATATGTCCATCACGTGGTAAATATCACTAGATTTTAATTACTATTTCGACTGACTGGAATTAGTAAGGAAATAATTAAGACTATTTAATTGATTTCGTGACGAATTGTAAACGAGAAGGTAAACGCTATAGCGTTATCACTTTATAAAACTCACAATGAATATATTCATTGTGTGTTTTATAAAGTGATAATATATAAAAAAGTGATAATATATAAAAAGTCATAATATATAAAAAAGTGATAATATATAAAAAAGCAGTGATAGCTGAGTGGGTAATAAAGTCAGCCTCTCACTCCGAGGGTGCTGGGTTCAAATGTGCGTTTTAAATTTAAATGTCACTTTGCTAACGATGAAGGAAAACATTGTGAGGAAACTTGCATACCTTAGAATTTATAAAAAAAAAATTTAAAGTGTGTAAATTCTACCAACCCCACTTGGCCAGCGTAGCAGATTATGGCATTAACCCTGTCAATATGAGAGGAGACCCATATTTCAACAGTGGAATGACAAATGGGTCGATTATTTATAAAAAATAACTTTAACATCGGTGACGGACACGGAACTAATCTTGAAACAGACATTAAACAGGTACTCCACACCACTTATAAGTGTATTACCGTAAATTCCCGGTAAAGGAAAACGTCGTGAGGAAACCTGCACAATTTACAGTTCAAAAAAATTATTCTCTATGGTATGTAAGTCTGCAAGCATTATAGCCTACAATTTTTAGAACCAAGAAACCGAAAATAGAAAATTACAAGAACGCTAAAACCAACCCAAATAAAAATGGCGGTGACAAACACGTTTTTAGGCAGTCGACCTTGTTTCAATACAATCCTGTAAACAATAGCAAATTCGCGATAAATTAATGTTTCAAATTGTTGGCTGGATGTGGGAGCACTGAGAATACACTATTACACCTCCGCTAGTCTACTTATGCTGTAGGTGCCCTATTAAGTCCATATTAAATGATCTGACCTACGTGCGAAGGTCAGATGTGGGTAGGTACGAGCAATATTCCTGTACACGAACTACATATGCGCTCGTTATCATGAAGTTCCGTTTGTTTGCAGTTTCGTAATCATTTAAAACTAAATATGAGTAGTATTTTTGTCCGTTTTTTAAATTACACTATTGTAAGTATCATCATGGGAGTCAGAATTCTTTGAAACCGATGTAAATACCTGTATGACAAGATGAATGTGGACGAAGTACGCCAACGCGCGCTATGGAATAGGGCATGAGCCCATTGCTATACACCGGGCATAAGTCCGGACTAAAAACTACTACTAGGGATTTCAAGTTACAAAAACCTAACAATAACTGATCCGGGGACTAAACCTACACCTCTCGCTGCGCAGTCGCGCTTACAACCACACGACCAACCAGGCAGTCATTATGACATAAAAGAAAAAAAAACAAAAATGTCACTCGTGACTAGGGAACGTTAATTGAATATCCATATTAAAGTTACGCAACCCAGGAGGCCCAACCTAACCTACTTCCTATGACAAGGAGTGCGAAGGTCGAATGACCGATCGTAGACATCACGTACTGAGTACGGGACAACTTGGAGTCGATGTAATCACTCCGATGACGTAACCACATATTGTAAGTTAATGATACATTTTTATTTCACCTGCAATGGTAACACCACGTAAACATTTTTTTTTAACATCTTTTCGCGCAATATCTCATGTTAATGATTCAATCAAAGCTTCCAGTCAAGATTTACCCCAAGCATTATGACATGAGGTTCTTCGAGAAAAGCGGAAAAAGAGCTCTGCTTTAAAGTCGGCAATGCACTGACCTCGGGTATCGCAAATGTCCATAGGCGATGGTGACCACTTACCAGCAGGTGACCCGTCGCCTATTTGCTGGACTAAACATTTTAAAAAAAATTATTTGACCTACAATGGTAACACAACGTAAACAATAACCATGAATATTTGTTGCAATACATATTACTTCGAGGAATATTTTGAGCTTTGACATTGATCGCGATAAAATATTAGACGCAATGCGTAGTATCTATTGTATGATATTTGCCCGTCATCTTTAAATATTTTAATATTACTTATTGCAAAAGTAATATAACAATATTGACGAATATGATGTAAAATGTATTTAAACAATTGTCATCAATTTATTTTAATATTTTAAATCAGTTAGACGTTGATTTTTAAATTACGAATTTCGGAAGATTCTTAGGTTATATAGGTTATGTTCATGTATATTTTCATTTTTTTTTAAGTAATATTGATTTGTGTCTGTCTAGCGTAACTTTCTCTCACAGTATAGTTGTTGTTGTTCATATTCTAGCTAAAGAATTAAAACCCTCAATCGACTTCGTGTAAAACGTATGTTTTACTTTTAAAGACGTTTTAGTATTAAAGAAATGTTATGCTCTACTTAGGCACTACTATCTAAATAAGTCATGTACACTCATAGTGCCTCGTTAGTCGAGTGGTTCCAAGTGCGACTGCCGATCGGGAGGTCCTGGACTCAAATCCCGGGTTGGGTGCTATTGGATTTTTCTAATTTAGAATTTCTAATAGTGACTCGGACTCTGGATCTGTGCCCGATGTATGGCACTAGGCTCACCACCCATTCCATAAGACTTAACCGTATCTGGTGAAACGTGGGAATGTACTACACTCCTCTGTCCATCCCTTCGGGGATTATAGGCGTGATATTACGTTAAGTCATGTATATGTAATTAAAAATTCGCATGAAAACAATCATATTTAGGTACAATACTCAAAGAGCGTGACTACGATAAAAAGTATTTTTATGTACAAACTTTAAAGTAAGTATTTTAAATAAGTACAACACGCAGAAATCAACTTAGCCCATGCTAAGAATGCCTTCCCCTCCCGCTATTTGATACCACCAGTATCCACAGTTCTCGCCTTCAATGCGTTTACACTTCGTTATACGTCATCATATTGAAGTACCTAGTCAACTTCTGCGGGTTATATCGCTTATCCAGTCTCATGGTCAATCTTGTCTCGCTTCTCTCTTTATTTATATTTGACAGTTACTGTCGTCAAGAACTTGAGGACGACGAATAACAAATAAACTCATTAGTAGCCAAACAACGTATTACGTACTGCGACTCGGCTTTGAACAACCAGCCTGTGCCATACGAAGGACAATCCACTCCAAGATTATAGTAACCAATTAATTTTCATACCTAGCATGTTTCAACCGTAACTCCTCCACAATACTAGCTTCCTTATCAATTCTAACAAGAATAGCTTCGTTCAAACAGACCCGTAACATTCTTACATCTATTATCATTTAAAATACACGTATCATCATTTTTACGTAAGGTTATGATGTCAGGGACATAAGTCGTATACACAATAGCTAAGGAAGCCATCAAGTAAACGTTTTCCGAAAAAAACCTTGTTTTTTAATCGATTTGCAATTTGTTTACATTTTTTAGGACTATTATGACACTGGAGTTATGGTTTTATAATTAATTTTCACACTCCTAACATTTAACGAGTCTTTTTACACGCTTTTCATTAAACTTACATTTGTAGGAGAAACTATTAAGTTTGGGTGACAAATGGGTGGTTAGACAAATTTGTACTTTAAACATTTTCTGTGTGTACCCACATGTAAAAAATATTTCATCATCATCATTAGCTTACTCCTGCCCACTGCTGGACATAGGCCTCTCCAATAGCACCCTACTGAGCTCGATCTTCAACTCTTCGCATCCAACCACTGCCAGCCACTTTGCGTATATAAAACATATTTATATATTTTTTAAATGTAGAAATAGGGTCGCATTTGGCTGCTATCCCACCTGATGGAAAGCGAGATGCAGCCTAGGATGTAGCACGCTCGCCCCGAAAGTGCCTGCCTATTCACTCTTCTTTTGAACAATTCCAGGTTATACGAGTCGTAACAACTTTATATTTGTATGTACATAGTTCGTAGCTACCGGAGCACAGATGCCGCCCAGTCCAGAATCAATAGATGTTGTGTAGAGATATCACCGAGATATTATTGCGTAATGAAACGAAACAACAAAATTAAACACAACAATACTTTGACAGTACCAAAGAATCCCAACACTGTCTGTAACACAGTAATTTGTTATTTTACTATCTCAGTAATAGCTTTATAATGAGGAAAGGGATTAATCAGTACGAATTAGAACAGCTGATAAAAGTGGCTGATATATTTCGAAATAGAGCACATGGGAGGCGCACTATGGCGTGACCTACTCCCGACCATGACGTCACTCCTAAGAGTACTGCACATCTATTTACGCCGTGCCACGGTTGATTCATATCTGTTAAAAAAATTACAATATTCATGCGTACCTCACACTAAAAAGTCAAGGACTGTAAATGTAAGCTAGCTATAAAGAGTTATAACACTTTTAGATTTGTGTAATCACACATTTTTAGTCAGTTTTTAGTTATTATTGTTTCACATTACATAGTCTTAGTTCAAAATTTATTCTGATACTCTATGGTTTGTCTAACGGTAGTAAAATTTTTCATTGTAGATTTGTTTATGAATTTTAATAGCACTAAAATATTGACTTGCAGGACTGTGTTAGTATCTATCTACTTAAAAAAGCATACAGCAAAGAAACCGAAACAGGAATTTTTTCAAACGTTAGGAAAGTCTACGCGTAACGTGAATTCAAATATAGAAACTTGCAAGGCCGTTAGCCCGGGTTGACTTTTCGCACGGTGTTTCACTTTCAAGATTTCCCCCCTTTTGTAGAGAACTAGTTATCTCTACAAACATTTTCTCAGGTCATGAACCTCTTTAGGGGAAAAAATTGTATTCTCCATGCGAGAGAACGGGCAAATTGCGCTTTCAATGGATTGAGCGACAATAACATTGCCGTTGGAAGTCAATAAATCGAAGTTTATTTAAATTTAGGGCACTTTCAAATCTTATTTCATAATAACAACACTGTACGAACATACCAACACTATAGGAATTTTTATCTATTTTTAAGTCCAAAAAGAAATGTTAATTATATTAAGGATGACGAGCAAGTGTCTGTGAGTTGCTGATATCATTTTCTATTTGAGACGTTAAAGGCGGTTTGTAAGAATGGGTCAATTATCCGGATCTCTGACTACCCCGAACTGGAGTAGCAGGATACAGTATGTTCCAGGCTTCCCGTATATGCTAATAAGACCCGTGAACAACAGTGAAACGTAAAGGATTGAAACTTGAAATCTTTCGGCAGAGTTTTACCACTGAATTGCTAAATGGCAAAGTATTTGCATATAAGTATCATCATCATCATCATCATCATGAGCCTGCTCCCTTCCACTGCTGGATATAGGCCTCTCCAACGGCACGCTACTGAGCTCGATTTTCTGCTCTTCGCATCCAACCGCTGCCAGCCACTTTGCGTATATCGTCACTCCACCTAGCTGGAGGGCGTCCCACGCTACGTTTGTTTAGTTTTGTATACTGATTAGTATTGTTATGGCTTGTTTAATGCAGGTAACGCCAACATTGCGCCGCTGGAGTCGGGCGAGGAAGATGATGAGGAGCTGGCGACGCGCGTGGAAGAGGACGCCCGGGGGGTGCGCCTCAGGCACGCCACCGCCAAGTGGATACCGACACACCCTGAAAACACACTCACCGACTTGTCACTCACCGTGAAACCGGGCAAGTGAGTCACTGCATTCATTTTAGTCTCGTCTACATAAGGATCATAGTACTCATCCTCATTATAGGTATGATGACATGGCGTATCAGGAACGACTTGACAAGTTAAGCACGCCCAGATGCGGGTGGTTTTTGATCTGTACGAGAAGTACGCATGAAAAAACACAAACATGAACACGAACATCTATGAACATTTGTTCTGAGCGTTTGGACGTAAATTAGCTAAGCGAACAAATACTCCTAGACATGAGCTCGCGAACTATTGTACCCATGGGAGCTTCCGCCTCGTGTGCGCTTTTCGGAGTCGAGCATGCAATTTGTTGCGTAACGATTCCAAAAGATATGAGAATAAATAGAACGTACAAAGAGCATCGTCACGAACATGTTTGACAATAAACATCGTATGTAGATCATTCTTCTGACGGTCTTTTCGGTGCGATTCAAAACTTACGACATATTTTTTAAAATAGTTGTTCAAATGGCTCGTAGGTTGATAGCTGTGATCGGGCCGGTGGGCGCGGGCAAGTCGTCGCTGCTCCATGTGTTACTGCGCGAGCTGCCGCTGCAGTCGGGTGCCGTGCACGTCGGCGGCACCGTGTCCTACGCCAGCCAGGAGCCCTGGCTCTTCGCGGGTACGTAATAAAGTCGAACCGGCCGTCGGCTTCAGCAGCTAGGCGGGGAGAGGTCGCAACGTAAACGTTATCTTGTGTTTGGCGGCGCGCAGGCAGCGTGCGGCAGAACATCCTGTTCGGGCAGGCCATGGACCGGCCGCGCTACAACGCCGTGGTGCGGCGCTGCGCGCTGGAGCGCGACTTCGCGCTGCTGCCGCACGGCGACAAGAGCGTGGTGGGCGAGCGCGGCGTGAGCTTGAGCGGCGGCCAGCGCGCGCGCGTGTCGCTGGCGCGCGCCGTGTACAAGCGCGCCGACGTGTACCTGCTGGACGACCCGCTGTCGGCCGTCGACGCGCACGTGGGCCGCCACCTCTTCGAGGCCTGCGTCGTGGGCTACCTGCGCCACGCCACGCGCGTGCTCGTCACGCACCAGCTGCAGTTCCTCAAGGACGTCGACCAGGTCTCCGCTCTGCTCTCCCGACCTTGACGATGCGGCTGTTGCAGCCGGATTCGAAGAATCCATGTGAATGAAGTAGCGCTAATTAAAATACATTTACGTCCAGCGACAGCACGTGTACTGCGCTTCGAGCGGTTGTTATGATTTAGTCCGTAAATGTCGTATACAATGGTTTTTGGAGTATATAAGTCGAGCCAAGTTTAAAAGGTAAAATAAAGACCATTATTACTCGTGCCGACCGATGATAACCGTAAACATTTTCAGCTTTAGGAGTGGTTTAAATGAAATAGTAAAGGTATAAAAGAATTACTCATTCTGGTGACTACAACGCTCTGTTGTCCAAAATATTGTCGGTTTCATTTTTCAAATATATCTAAACAAAGAAACTCAACATAATAAATATAATTTCATCCACAGATAATAATATTAAAGAACGGCACCATCGCTGCAGCCGGAGACTTCGACACGCTGAGCGCGTCCGGATTGGACTTCGCGTCGCTTCTGGCCAGAAACCAAGAGGAGGAGGAGACACCAGCGCCCGAGTCGACGGCCGTCGCCGAGGCGGAAGGGTCTATCCTGCAGGGCAGCTTCCGGAAGCGGCAAATGAGTATTCATTCCGTAAGTAATTCCAGTTGTTCCAGTCCAGAGTTGTTCATGAGGAATTTAATGATATGATTTCTGGTTTAGTTGAAAATTTAGGCAGTCGTGTTATCACCGTTTTAGCGAATTAAATACATTTATATCACAACGAACGAGTCCGCTTCGATTTAGGAGGAGGGGGATCTCCTCGAGGTCCGGGTAGTCGGCAAACATAGACGCATGGTGCGGGTCGACGAACAGTGGTACAATGGTGGCGGCGTCGCCAGGTGAGCTCGGTGGACAACCTGACGGCCACGGCGCCGCCCGAGGCGCCCGAGGCGCGCGAGGCGGCGGAGCTGCGCGCGGCGGGCGCCGTGTCGGCGCGCGTGTACGGCGCCTACCTGCGCGCCGGCGGCCACCCGCTCGTCGTGGCGCTCATGCTGCTGGTGACCGTGCTGGCGCAGCTGCTGGGCTCCGGCGCCGACTGGTGGACCAGCTACTGGTCAGTCCGCTTATAGGTTACGATCCGAGCATGTCCCCCTGCTCGATGTTTCTTACGCCTTTTATGGGCCTCGGTCGATTCCTGTCCCAGCTCGCGATCTACTGCTATTTTTAACCGAAGAAGAACCAACGGCATTTTTAATTCGTTCCACTATCTCTTCATTTTACGATCTCGGTTTCGTGAGCCATCCCTTGGCTTCCAAAATGTCACTTTTTTACGACACCACTTTTTTCGACTATTGTAATTGCTATTTTATTTTAAGTAATAGAAGTGTTAAGATTAATCCTTAGAATTACTAACAACATATGTATTTTAATTAGGGATACATATTTAATATATTTAACACGTGGTTATGAAGCAACCCTACACCATCGATTGTCAAATATACCCTTGTATTGTGTATCACCTGGCTTGGCAAAATTTTTCCATTGTAAATTTTATTGAAGCGTTTACCCTTCGGTATTAGGCTTCAGTTTACCCGGCCATCAGTGCGGCCAGAAATGAGACCATCGGTCAGCGTACGGGGTGAACATCGATTATGAGTTGGTGTCGACAGGGTGAACCTGGAGGAGCGGAACCCCGTGGTGACGACGCGGCAGATGAGCGCGCTCAACGGCTCGGGCGCGCTGTCGGCGGCGGCGCGCGCCTCCAACCTGAGCGCCGCGCTGCTGGACGACGCGCGTTACCAGGGCTCGCAGTTCACGCGCCTCGACTGCATCTACATCTACACCGGTACCTCGCCGCTCGCTGCTTAACCATTCACTTTGTCTCAATCATCATTATCCTCAATACTTTCGCCGTTTCCCTGTTGGACATGATTGGAATCCCCTGGATTGATTCTTCTCAGTGAGCTTAATTATTTGTGCGTGCGGTGCAGGCATGGTGGTGGCGCTGGTGGCGGTGTCGCTGCTGCGCTCGTTCATGTTCTTCTCGCTGGCCATGCGCGCGTCCACTCGGCTGCACAACCACATGTTCGCGGCCATCACGCGCGCGCCCATGCGCTTCTTCCACACCAACCCGTCTGGCCGCATCCTCAACCGCTTCTCCAAGGACATGGGCGCCGTGGACGAAGTGCTACCCTCCGCGCTGCTCGACGTCTTGCAGGTGCGCTGCTATATTATCATGAAAGGATTTGATACACAGCACTAATAGCAGAACCCAATAGACATTTACATCACCAACGGATAATAATAGACAATATGCATGATTTTTTTTAATGTCTTGATGAACTCATGAACATCTTGGTAATGTAGAAAAAATATAAATAGGCTTGAAAAAATTCAAATTATTTCTCAAACTGAAATTTAAAACATTGAATAAAATTTTGCCGCTCAAACGCAGCCATTTAACTCGCCCTTTGGATGACGTCACATGACACGTCCCGCGTTAGTTACTGTGTTTCAATTACTTGATACATATTTTCAGTTTTAATTGCTATACAAATCATGGAAGAAGGTAAAAACATTCTTACAAGTATTGTATGGTAACGGAATGCAAAAACACTATTAGAAATACACCCGATAAAATGTTTTCTCGTATTCCAAGCGATGCCAAAGTACGAAGACAATGATGTAAGATGATGAGAAGTGATAATGTATCTCCAAAATTGTGTTTATATATTTGTGAAGATCATTTTAACGTAGACAAAGTTAAGGAATCAAAGAAAATTGTTCATGTAAATCGGAATAACGATTTATAATATACATAAAATCTTTACATATTTTACATAAATTTTACATAAATTGTACATATTGTATACATTTTTACATAAATTGACTGCCTCGTTCGTCGAGTGGCTGCAAGCGCGACTGCCGATCGGGGGATCCTGGATTCAGTTCCCGGGTCGGGTATTATTGGATTTTTCTAATTTAGAATTTCTAGTAGTGACTCGGAGCCTGGATCTCTTCCCGTTGTATGGCAATAGGCCACCACCCATGGAATTAAGACTTAATCGTAACTAGTGAAACGTGGGAGTGTACTACACTCCTCTGTGCATTATGTACTACACTATTCTCCTCTATAAATTATTACGATATAGACGTAAAACAGGAATTTTGGACCAATTTAAATTGCAAAATTGATAATGTACAGGTTATGTCTTGATATGTATTGGTATAGATCTGCTGCGGCCGCTGTGTGCATCAAATCTATGTTATGAACTAAAATGTATCACGTAACTTACTAATTACTTTGCAGCTTTCACTTCTTTGACCTCTGCTCACGTAAAATAGGGATTTGATGCAAAATATTCTATCATCATAAATGCATCTATTTTCGGTAGATTGTCCGATTGTGCTTTGATATAACCATTTTCAGTCATCGCCCTAGATTCACTACAAATCTAAAGTCACTAGAAAATACTAGAAATCACCACAGGAATACATGTTTAAACTTTTTTTTTCACAAACACTACTAAAACGCGTACATTTCTCGGGATGGCCTGACTAGTTTCGGACCTGTACGAGGTCCCTCCTCATGAGCTCCCGCCGCTTGCAACGAGATCGCGGCGGAGACTGTGCGCTGTCGCACGAGTGGTGCGGCATGAACGCTGAGGCGATGCGCCGTTGTTGACAGTCTTCGTATCCCCTCGGTTGTCTCCGGTGATCGCGTTTGCACATTAGGTTTTATTTGGCTGGGCACATACGGCGCTGAGTATCTACTACACTACTATATTTCGCCGCAATCCGGAGAATTAGTTTCCAGGCTGAGGGCATAGTCCACCCATTATCCCGGTTAAAATTGGGACGTCCGTCGGCTCACTTTTATTGCTTTTCGTATCTTACGAGGTACTAAAAAATTTTCCCTCACCAGAACGGACACCACCTTGTCAAAGCGTAAGAAATGTGCCGTGTCTGTGTTGTGGGCGTGTTCTGCGACTGCGGACCCTCGGCTGTCCAAGTTCTTTATGCTGCGTATGTGTTCAGATGCTCCAGTCACGATGTTGCGTCGGATTTCACCAATGTAACTCTTGCCACAGTCGCAAGGTATCATGTGTATGCCTAGTACGTTTAACGGATCTGTGTCTTTAGGTGAACGTAGAAAGACCCTCAGTTGAGACGGAGAGCCGAATATCGTCCTGATGCCATATTTCGACCGCAACAGGTGTCCGATTTTATCCGTTACTCCTTTAATGTTGGGCAAGTAGGGCTGGTAATCGTTCCACGCTCACCGTTCGTCACTTCGAGTACCCACCCACCAACCGAACACTTTGTCTCTAGGGGTAGCCATTGACTTCCAGTACGGTTCTCACTTGGCTTAATTCGGAGTTTACATACTGAAAGTCACACAGATTCAAAGCTCGGTTAATGAGTGTTCTGGGCACTGAAAAGAGATGGGACGGATGATAGTGTGAGTCAGTCTGCAGGTACCAGTCTGTGTGTGTCGGCTTCCGGTATACAGTATGCGAGAGTCTGCCATCGGGCTCTCTGCAGACTAACACATCCAAGTAGGGTAAGGTGCCTTTTCTCTTTTCTTCAACCGTGAGCTTATGTCGTCTTCGCAGTGATAGGCAAAGACGTCCTGTCTGAGTTTCTGGACCACCTGAACGCCTTACATCCGAAAATTAAGTTTAATTAACAAATGACTCAAAAATGTATTCGTGTTCCCCCAGATCGGCTTGTCGCTCATCGGTATAGTAGTGGTGGTGGGCGCAGTGAACTACTGGCTGCTGCTGCCCACGCTGGCCATCGGCGTGGTATTCTATCTGCTGCGCATCGTGTACCTGGGCTCCTCGCGCGCCATTAAGCGCCTCGAGGGTGTGAGTAAGTCATCTCTCAACCCTGCTCACAACACACCTTGCATCCACTCACAACATATGATTATAACTAAATACAAACATGACAGATATTATTTCATGTATTATTGCAGTTAAGTGTTTGTGAATATTTTGTAAACACATAAATACATTTAATTACATAGACATTTTGGGATGTAAGGGAGGGGGCATACTTGCACCTTAGTGTTCCTAGGCAACTTCACCTGCACGTGGTGCATCCTGCCGGTTAGCGAACGAGGCTCTGGCGTTCGACTAATGTTGGTGGTATAACCATTCTACTAAGCTCAGCTAAATGCCACAGGCCGGTGACGGGCAGCAGTGTCACCGGTGCGAGGGGCAAAGACCCGCGATCACCAAATCGCTTGCCCAGTGTGATGATTACGGGCAAATAACCTCCATGGCACAAAACCACAGCATAACGGGCCCTAGTTCCCAGTCGTCTCGCTATTCCTGGCCAAGGCGGCGGTCATGGTAACAACGGGGCAGAGAGTGCTAAGAATCCCTTGGTTACAGTAGGCCGCTAAATCCGACTGACTCTGGCCACGTTTACCGGACGCCCGCTACGGCTCGACGGGCACCTGGCACAACTCGGAGAAGAACTAAAGAACTTTAGATGGCACATTGTAGGGTGGTGGAGTGAAATCTGAAGAGAGGGTGAGGATATCGTAACCCTAGAATCAGGCTTTCTTATGTACTTTAGAGAGAGAGAGACCAACCATCCCAGAGCGGAATCGTGTTTTTGGTCTACAAGGACCTCTGTGACAACGTTGTAAAAATCTCCAATATGTCGACAAGGGTAGCGTATCTTTCGATCCAACTTACCAAGAGGTATAGCTTCAAGGTCATCCAAGTGTACGCACCGACTTCGAAGTGATCACCGACTTTTACAAGGCACTCTAGATATCGAAAACTACGCTTCGACCAAATCTGCTTCAAACCGTGGCTGGATCCGAAGCATTCCAGATAAAACTGGAGAACCGGTTCGCTGCCTTGGAAACCGCAGCTAGCGTTGACCAGAAGCTCGACCAAGTGGT
>DWJK01003396.1:0-13192 GCA_018248815.1 Croniades pieria auraria
TCTCTAGTAGCAACGTTTTTATGGGGTACATGGTCGTCCTTCCAAGTCGACTATTCAACGTTTGGTGGCCAAATTCGGGTCCACCGGCTCAGTGAACAATCAGCCAACACCCGTACGTCAACGAAACGCAAGATCTTCAGAAAACATCGCCGCTGTTCGTGAGAGTGAGCAACAGAATCCGAGGCAGTCAATTCCGCGTCGCTCACAAGAACTTGGCCTGATGCAGACCATAACATGGCGAATTTTGCGTCGTGATTTGGAGCTGCACTCGTACAAAATTCAACTGACCCAGAAGCTGAAACCAAACGACCATAGGCAGCGTCATTCCTTCCATCGACCCGCTCTTAATGGAAAACCCTATATAAATATTCGCACTGACTGTACAATTTCAATTGTTGTTTGACCTTGACCATACATTAAGAGAGCCTTTTATCCAGCATGATGTGATGATGTAAGTAATAGTAATATACAAATCACGCAGGAATTTGGCACATCCTGCCGAAGAGCGCGTTCGAGAGGCTCCGCGGCAAGTTTGTGTACGATACCCCGCCTTCGGAGCTGAACGAAATCATGGACAAGGAGCTCACCAACCCCGACCACCCCGTGGTGTTGTACTGTCACGGTAAGACATATTTTCTCACCGTTTTCGGTATGAGGATCAGCCGTATCGTAACAAGTACTACCGGTTAGGTGAGGTTAGGGTAGTATGCAATATGCATTAGAACTGCACGTCAACTGCACAGTGCGCAGTCGGGTTGCAGTTTCCATGAGGCATTGTTGTGTTAGATACCATGGATTAGATATACATTGGACACACACGGACTGCATTAGAACTGCATGTCAGCTGCAAACCGAGCAGTCATTTTGCAGATACGTGAACCACACAAATTGTGCACCCAAACTGCAGTTTTCCATGAAATTTTAATCAAAATGAAAGTATAACACTGGGTCCTGTATATACCGTAACGTAAGCAAACAACGGCGTCAGGTACCAATTTTAAAGTATCATCATCATCATTATCACCGGTGGTGGTGATAATGATGATGATGATGATGCTATCCGTTACCACCCCACTGTTATCAAATCTCCCGCACTAGTCTATTGCAGGGTACTGGACTTCGATAACCTAACTTATTGGAGAACTTTAAAGTGTATTGGTTTCCTCAAGGTGTCCTCTTTTAGCATTACTATTTACATTCTATCTATCTATATATCTATCTATCTACGTATATATATTTATCTATCTACAATTCCATATTGTTTCAGGAAACTCAAACACTCGAGCGGCGCCGCACCGACTCCAGCTGTACAAGTTCTTCCAGCAGATGGACTACCATACAATCGCTTTTGATTACAGGGGTGAGTGGCACAGCTCTCTTACTACAAGTGTGGAAAATGGTAGCATCCTTGCTTCACCCTAATCGCTGTGGAACGTCAATCGTACCTGTATATTTGAAGAGTGTGAAAGGATGAATACGTCAAGAACAGATATTCATAGAAGGCTATGGAATGGAACGCTCTAGAAATATCTACAACAACTTGGTATTGTTCAAGACAAGAGTAGGCATTTTTAAACAAACTTGCTACATCTCGCTTACCGTCAGACAAGATGGTTATGGCTACTGCTAGAAGAAGATGAAATGACCAGAAGAGATAGAACCAAATGCTCAGTAACTTGAAACCACAAAATAATTTTTTATTAAAAAATGAACGTTTCCAGGTTACGGAGACTCCAAGAGAATTGAACCGTGCGAGTCTGGCGTGGTGGAGGATACCCTGATGGTGTACGACTGGCTGGTCAACGCCATGAGCAAGGGCGAAACCAAGCCACCTCTTTTCGTCTGGGGACACTCCTTAGGTGGTATACTTTTAAAAACTAGTCCTCTTATTTTTTTTACAAATTTGATTTTAATAAAAAATTTGTAATTTTTTTTTAATTAATTTTACTTCAGGTACGGCCATCGCTTCCCACCTACTCGGGAATCTGCAACAATTATCCACCTATCACCTGGAAGATCCCAAGCTTCTTGCGATGCCCAACGGCCTGATCCTAGAGGCACCCTTCAACAACCTAGCTGATGAGGTGGCAGAGCACCCCTGTATACCGGTAAACACTACACAAAGGCCTTACATATTGATGACACTACCTTACATATTGATTTTATTACTCTTGTTCTATTAGTCTCTATGTATATACGTATGTATATACGTATGTATATACGTATGTATGTATGTATGTGCATATCTTATAACAAATTTATTAGATAATATAATTTAATAGTCTCAGTTAGTGGTATAAGTAGTATTTGACATAAAAAATTAACCATTAAAAATACCATATTTTTCACATTATTCATGTTCACATCGTTTGTGTCACGTTGACACTGATTTGATAAATATAACTCGCATAAGTTGACTGGACACCAAGTTACGGTGACGTGCATAATAGCGAGATGTTATACTATTGACCCGCAGAAAACCAAAGCGTTAGACATAGGCAGGGGGAGTCACATAGCGGAATTAGAAGTGCCAGTCCTCGCAAATAACCATATGATTGATTTGTGTGTTTTGTATTAATATATTAGTATACTAGATGTGCCCGCGACTTCGTTCGCGTTGTTGTAATGCAGATGGGTTTTATTTTTTCTGTACGGAACCCTGAAACTTTTTCTAAAATGAAAATACCTAACTAAATGCCTAAGTTGTTCCTTATAGCATGAGCTATCTGCCAGTGAGAGTGCCGTTGAAATCGGTTCAGTCGTTTTGATGATTACTAAGAACAAACAGACAGACAAAAATGTTAAAAATTGCGTTTTTGTTACACGTACCGAATATACTTTTACATGCACTCATTAAATTGCTATTATTTTGATAGTACAAACAGACGCTTATATTTTATTTATATATATATAGACATAAAATGTTCACTTGTTATTATAATTTAAATCCCAATTCGATAGCATAGTCAATGTTACTTCTGTTAGTGAAGCAAAATTAATTAATTAAATTATGTCAAATTATAAAACTAATAAAATGCCAAAATAAAAAAAGTTGCCATAATGAAAATGTTATAATAATAATTTGTTGTATTGCAGCTGGTGAATTGGCTGCCTTACTTCGAGAAAACATTCGTGGAGCCGTTCAGGTCATGCCCGGAGTACGAGTTCATGTCGGACAAGCACCTCGCCAAGGCCAAACAGCTGCCCGTACTGATCCTGCACGCCAAGGACGACGGTGTGGTATCCTTCAAAGTGGGAGTCAAGGTAACAATATGCGATACCTAGTTAAAACTGGATTAAAGTCACTGGTATCAATAATTATTCACTATCATAATGTTACCGCCAGGTGACATACAGAGTAGTCAGAGAGCAACAAAGGGAATCATATTTCTGCACAGTTATATTGACTTAAATTCTATAGACTTACAATAGGTCTATGGTTCATTTTTGACCTAAAGTATCAAATATGTTTGGTGGCTACTTGATGAGTGATCTGACAGTCTACATAATATCAATCAAATGATGGGTTTAACTAATCTAAAACCAAGGAGCTTGCTCGAGCAATTCAAAAAGAATCTCAAAATTATTCCTGACTGATATAATTGCAAATTTAATTAGATTCGTCATACCTAATAACAAGATGTCTCCAGACTACTTCATGTAGACCCATGTGGTCATCCTGGTCTCAACTAACCCAGTCTCTATAATGACGAACAGACTAATCAATAATTGTATATATAAGTCCGCCCTTTGTTACCAACAATAAAGGATAAAATAAATAAATAATTTATATCTTATATACACTAAACACTTGAGACTCAACTCCGCTAGTGTCTCAGCAGTCCAGGTCACTGATCACTAGACGAATGGGCCAGTCATTAAATCATTGGTTTAATTTGGTTTTATCAATAACCAATATAATTATATAGTTGAAGGTAAAACTAGACTTGCATCTACTGTAAGATTAATAAGATGTTTTTTCTCTGTATAGTTAAAGTTCTAATGTTCATTTATCTCCAGCTGTACAGATCTATAGTGGAGTCCCGCTCGGACTGTGGAGCTACCGTCAAGCTGCACGCCTTCGAGAAGGAGGAGAACTTGGGGCACAAATTCATTTGCAATGCTAATAACCTGCAACAAATTATAAGGTATGTGTGGTCGGGTAGATGTAGGAAGGTATGAATAGAAATTTTCAAAACAATTTTTGTGGTCGGATATTGTGCATGTAGTTCTATATTTATAAATATGTATGTGTATATTTAATAAAGACTATTATATACAAAATAGAATAGAAGAGATATTAGATTAGCAAAAATTGTCTGGCATATTCTAACCCTGGCTTCTTATCTAATATATTATCATAATCACATGAATAGATTTTTTTAAATGTGAACATTTAACCAAGGATAGAATAGTAGTCCTATGATCGTAAGATATGATCCTTCGATATGAGTGTAATGGGATGAAACATTGTGTTAAATACACAGCAAAATGGCAATATTGTTAGTTAAGGGAATTTACATTTTAATGGTTTTAATTTAAAATCAAATTATTATAAATTTGAATGGCTCGCAAGCGAAATGACATGTATACACATTAGAATAAGATCTATTAATGTTATACTCATAAATAGGATAAATATTTTATTATAATATAGTAATTTTTTTAATTGTTTCAGTGAGTTCGTGAAAAGCCACCTATGAAAAGCTTAGCCGTACTTTGCTTGTCACCCCCGGGGTCTCGCCACCGCTTTTAAACGCATTGCATTATTTATTATACTCATCTAAGCTTAAGCTGAGCATGTAACAATTTAAGCACATAATAAATTATTGCACGATGTTCTTTTGGGTTTCATTTGTTAATATCGCTTCTCGTGTACCTGAGGAAAACAGAAGAAGGTAAAATCCTCTTGTTCTCTTTAACACAATCCTGTCGGGCGAGACCACGGTGGTATCGTGCGCAAAATACTGGCCAACTGCCAGCGACACCACAGTGGTGTCGTGAACATAGTGTCGCTTAGTGGGCGGCGACAGCCCTTTAGTATATTTTGCATTCTATTTGTGCTTTGTTTAAGTAACAATAAATTACATACGTCAACAAGTTTCATGTTTTTATAACTACTATTGCCCTTACATCATGACAGACGAAAGAGACGATACGATTATTTACGATGAAAGCCAAGTAATCCGAATTAGCGCTGCCGGTGCCAAGCGAATAATTTTTTACGAGACATTCGGACGGCAGTGTTAATAACGTTAATATTGAGTTAGTAGTTTCCTTAACAATATGCAACAAGAATACAATCAATCGTAGGACAGCAGGTCGTGATTTCTCTATCAGGTCATTGATCAGTTTCATATTTCTATCATTTCAGAGCCATTCTTATAGTCACAAACAGCTCACCAATACGTCAATTCGTTATATACGCTTTTGTAGATAGCTTTCTTCAATTGTCTTTTTAAATATGTAGCATGGACAAGAATAATAATAATTATAATTCAATTATTGAATAGTTGTGTTGGTATGATGAGTGATAGCTTAGCGGATTAAAATTCAGCTCCGTCCTCCAAGTGTCCTAAGTCCTAAATTCAAATTTTACCGCGAATCTCTTTACACAAAATGCATTTTTGTAAGATAAGGATATCACCTGCTATAATGGTGAAGGAAAACATGATGAGAAAACCTGCACACCTCAGTTCTTCAAAAAAAATGTGAAGTCTAGCAATCCGCACTTTGCCCACATGATAAACTATGGGCTTAACAATGGCCAACAGTGGAATGTAAAATGGGTTGAAGAATAAATGAAAATGTATAGTGACATTTACCTACGAAAATTGTCTAAATAGAAGTTACTACTAAACAATATTTACTGAGGTATCCAACAATTCGGAATGTAAATAATAATTAAATTACATTAATACATTTTTATATGGGATTAAAAACCTTTTACTATTGCATAGAATAAACGATGTAATACATCTACCCGACCGACACTAAAAGATTGATTGTACTGAACAAAAAGAATCGTTCCAATTTTACCCTAGACATCATAGAAATACAAATAGTATGATGTGCTTAGCGCCATCTATTGACAATTCTGCAATATTTATTTTGTATTTGTTCAGGATCAAAAAAAGATAGCGCTGTTACAAAAAAAAAAATTTTAACAATTTAACATTAATATTTTTTATACAAAATCTCTGGTAACGGTTAAGTTGAGAAAGAAAACGTAGTTCGTAATGGAGAATGTTCATTTTTATATCATTTAATTATTATGAAAATAATTTTTGCGATGTACAACACAGTTACGGAACTTTCCTTAAATGATAGCACATTGGTTAGAATAATAATGAAAAGAAATATATGTCTAAATACGTCGCTTTGACAATTTTGTGTCAAGTATTTTAATAAAATCGAGAAATGATAAAACTATAATAAATGCTAAAATATTATAACATGTAAAAAATTAGTAAAATTAATAAATTTGTTTAATAAACAAAATTATTAGTGGTGAGAACATAGCATTTTATGTGAAATGGTATTTGGGTAAGTGAAACAGGATAAGAAATGTGTTATTGAACTTTTTATTTAATAATAAGTATAACTCGCAGAAGTTAACAAGGCACCTCGCTGTGATGACGTAGTAAGTGGGCATGAGATAACGAAAGGGGATACGCATGCATAGCAAACTCCAAGTTGATTTCTGCGTTTTATAAATAGCAAACTAAAATACGAATTGCCAATACAATTACAAAATACAAAAACAGGACTGAACGCCTACTTCTACGTACTGAATAATACTAATAGGAGAGACCGACATTTATTATGAAAAGTAGGATTCCAGAAACTGAAATGGTATAGCTCATTCGTAGTTAAATACATATACTTAAGTTTAACATATTAGCATCATTGCTCGTCTTATAAACAACAATACTATGAACAATGAAGGCCAAACCGTTTCAACCGCAGCCAATCTCCTCTACCTAATAAAACTGCTAAATGAAAACTAACAGGTACGATAGATTCGCGGCTGTTCCTAGAATACAATATAATCACAGACAGGCCTCCAGCTTTGCGAATACTAGTCTACAACAATCATATCAATTACATTAAAAACTTCTGAATTATTTCTTTGCCGATGTAATCTGAACACATTTTTTTAAATTATCGTATACCATTTGCAAAACAGCTCGTTAGTAAATTCAATTAAATAGAATTTTGTTTATGGTTTCAACCCTTCACATTATAAGAGGACAACGAGAGACCCTGTGTCCTGAGATTGATAATGTCGATGGCGTTCAATCCAATTGGAATTTCAAAAATATGATCTGTAATTTGTAACATTTTCAGCATCATTCTGGTGGCGGGCGCGTCGCTGACCGCGTGCGTATTGCTCGTGCAGGTGGCGGTGCTGCCCTTGCTGTTCCGGTACAGTAAAACTGTACAGAGGAAAATGGTTTTCGCCAATTGTAGTAAGTCATATATCAGTAGGCCTAGGCTCAGTACGGCATTAGGCCTATTCTGTGGGACTTAAACGTAACTGATGAAACGTGGCAGTGTACTACACTTTTCTGCCTACCCCTTCGGGGATTACGGGCGTGATGTTACGTAGTAAGTCATATATCAGTAGTAATAAGTCGCTATAGCTTATAGTCACAGATTCTTTTATCAACGTCTGACGAGAATTCTGTAAATTATATTGTTATTTATACACGTTTGTTTGAATAAAATTTTATCTGACGGTGAAAAATATAGCGCTAGAACACATTTGAGAGTTCTTTATATTATTGACAAGACTATGTGAAGTTTGCCGAATCATAGGATGGCACTCTACGGCCCTAAGCCTTAACGAATCAGAGGAGGTCCTTGTCCTTGAATGAAGTAAGAATCAGGCTGTCTGACTATTGTTGCCAGTAAACTGAGTTAGTGAAGTAAAGATTTTTTCAAAACCGGCTCACAAACAAAAATTACAACTAAATCTATACATCATCATCATCATCGTCAGTCTCCGCCGCGATCTCGCTGCAAACAGCGGGAGCTCATGAGGAAGGACCTTGTACAGGTCCGAAATTAATCGGACCATTCCGAAAAATGTACGTGAGTTAAGCCGATACATTTTTAATCATGTGTATAAATACTCACGCAACATTTAACACTAAAATCATCATCATCATCAGCCCACTCCTGTCCACTGCTGGACCTAGACTATAATATAAATACATAATAATTAATAATAGTAATAATCATAATAACAGTAGTACATACATATGTATAATCTATACATAAATACTACTAATGATTTTAATGTAATATTTCAGTAAATTATCCAAGAAATGTCGATTTCACAAACCCGTCAAGCTGCAATGTCATGGGCGGCAGGAACTTCAAGATCGACTTCCAGTCTAAGGTTGACAACTGTCCTATAAAAATAGGTAACACGATTCTACTGCGTCCTAAGAGACTGTAAAATTGATTTCATAAAATTGTAGTATGTTAGAGACATCATTTTTCGGAGTACTATAATGCCGTAATACGCCTAACACGTATGTATATTAATTTGTTATGTAAGTTTCCATTGCCTTTGGTCATCGTTGTTTTTGCGCATGTGCACGGTCAAAAGATTTATAAAGGCACTTAAATTGAACAAATCTAATTCAAAAATCACGTAACTAATTGTGTTTATTTTGTTGGCATTACCGAGCCGTTAGTGCCGTTACCATATCTCACCTTCTATCTCTTTTACTCCACAGGGTTGTGGCACATAGTTCCAAATTCAAAACTGCAGAAATTGTTGGTGGTGAGAGACTTTACAGATCTGGACACGAGACTGCACGAAGAACTGAGAGCTACACACAATCATATAGTACTATATTGTCATGGTGAGGTTCGACTGCTTATACAATTTTAATCAATTATAATAATGTCTGCAAGAGTAGAGATATTTGGTACTCTGTGCTTTTTGCTTACACCGTATGGAGCCTGGTGTGATCATATAATAACAATAAATATCTTGAGTAAACCTTTACACATAGTCCTCTGATCTCGAAGTTCGCAGAATCTGAGTTATGGTATTCCAGACGGCTGATAAACTCTTTATCTGTACATACATACTTATATAGACAGTTGTTACGCCCAGACTCAATACTTGAGCTCATCACACAAATAATTGTTTGGAGGAAATCAAACCTTCGAGACCAGCTCAGAAGTTAGTTTCATTGACCACTGGACTAACCACCATTCAAAGATTTGTCTATTATGATACATATAACACCACCTATTATCGAATAACGAAAGTTATGTAACAAAAATTCACAATTCGTATGTAATGGTGCATTCTATTATCGAACAATAAAACCTAGGTCGCGAAGTAGTTTTTTCAACTCACCTGTCGTGGTACTTGTGGTGCCATCTATCATTGTACAATAAAAGTTTTACATCAATGGACAGTAATTCACAACTTGCCTATCATGATACATGTGGTGCCATCTATAAGGAACTAATGAATTGAACATGACCAAGCATAGTAATAATATGCTATTTCAAGGTAATTCCAGTCACAGAGGGACTCCGCACCGCTTGCAGATGTACAAAGTGTTCCAGCAGCTGAATTTCCATGTAATTACTTTCGACTATAGAGGTTATTATCTACAAAATACAATATAATACGATTTATACTAATCTATACAATGTAACAGCTAGTAGGTACTAACTGAACGAACCAACGGTAAAAGTCCTATTCCTACAGTCCTCTTCAAGGTCGGTTACAGATGTTCCTGGGAGGCAGCGATCAATTTTGACTGCTTCTTGCTCATTTGCTAATCTCATCGTCTAAAATAACAATAATTTATTAACAAATTGTTGTGGTACTTTTATTCTTCCACTGTTAGATCCAAGTCTCCTCTCAGAATAAGGGTTGAGGCCATAGTATGTCACGCTAAACAAAAAAGGTTTTACAGATTTCACACGCTATGGATCATATATTGAGGACTCCAAGGTGTGCAGCTTCTTTGCGATGATATCCTTCACCGTCATAGATGGGTACGTTAATTCTTCCCCAAATTCCTGCTTCAATCTGTAACGTATTTCATGTTTAAGGTTACGGAGACTCGACCCACGTGAGGCCAACGGAGAAAGGAGTGGTGGAAGACACGTTCCAGGTATACTCGTGGCTGATGAGCACGTTTGATGACGACAGGAAACCCACCGTCATAGTATGGGGACATTCTATAGGTTAGTTTATAAGGCGTATGCCTGGAGCTAAGATTTTGTCTTCATCTTGTTGCTGTACACATTTGTGAGACAATTTGTAACCTTCAAACTGGGAAGATAAATACCGTGTTCATCATGACCAAACCTTTTATCGTTCCATTGTTACTCACGGGTCTCCTCCCAGAATAAAAAGGGTTAAGGTCAGAGTACCATGGTATGTTACCATGTTAGTCCTTCCATGTTATGTTTATCATTCTCCAGGCACAGCGATAGCGTCCAACATGATATCGCATATGTCGGAGCTATGCTGCAGGGTGGGCAAGCCCTGTCTCCCGCTGCCTGATGCTCTCGTCCTAGAGGCACCATTCAATAACCTCGCGGACGAGATAGAGAAACATCCTTTTTCTAAGGTCAGTCTCCTACCAATGAGTGTGATGAAAGGACTCTCAAGGTTTATCCTTTTTCGTTAAGTATATTTTCTAAGGATTGCATCACGTGGAAGTGAAAAAGGGTTTTTTTAAACTCAAAAATATATATTTATTTGTTGTCCATAACCTGTTATGGTAATCAAAAATAATTGAATAAACCATAATAAAACTTAATTATTTATAAATTAAATTATTTAATGGAAGTTTGTAAAAATGTGTTACTACTTGTAATTTAAAAAGCGATTGGTCTATACAAACTTACTCTCAGTTCGTGTCCTGGCTACCCTACTACAAGGACTCTTTCATCAAGCCCTACACCAAGTCATCGGAATATACGCTCACCACAGACCAGTATCTGGTCTCAGTCACCCAGCTGCCTATTCTGATCCTCCATTCGAAGACGGACAAAATTGTGCCCTTCGAATTAGGACTCAGGGTAAGATTGAGTACATTATAATACTTTTAATGAATACTTGTTCTTGTCACATTGATTGTCGTATTGATATGTATCATCACTTCATGACTAAAGATCTTGGTTAGTTTAATAGCAACAGAATTATTGCAGTCTATTTTAATTAGTTCCCAATATCTTATTAACTTTGTTAGTGGTTTAATAGTTTTTTTAATTCATTTTTGAATAGTATTATCCAGAATTCTAGATATCCCCTTAAAGTAAGCTCTGCACTTCACACTACAATAAGATTGCACTAATATTTGCAAAACATAATTAATGTAATTCATAATTAGTTTAAGCGCCATCTCTGGTTGAACATGGCAGCTATTTGTAATTTATAAATAGTATCAGCGCCATCTCTCGTTTAACATGACAGCTATTTGATTTGCAGTTGCATGATTGCATCGCACAGTCGCGTGCCGATGGTGGAGCTTGTCTGGAGTTTCATGCTTTCGATAGAGGCCATATTAACTTGTATGAATCCCCGGATTTGCCTGGAGTAGTCGAGTAAGTATTAATTTTGTAGTATATATCACGCACGAAAATCAAGGAATCAATGTATGAAGTAAATTCCAGGAAGCAGAATGGAGACTAGCTGAGAGCGCAGTGGAGAGTGGAGTCTAGTAAAGCTATGCGATTACCTTAATATCTTGTAATCAAATACAAATTTTTAAGAATGATAATCCAGTTTGTGCTCTTGTTCCAGCAACTTTATACAGCGGATAAAGAGCGTATGAAACTCAATGTGTTCGATATATAAAAACTGTATTTTGATATACTTACTCTTAATGGAAAATGTCGTAAAAATGTGTAATAAACAAATATTAAAATAAATCAAAATATTATTATGGATTACGCCCTTTTCCCAACGTACATATACCTTAATTAATATCATCATCACCCCTTTTATCATTCTACTGATGGACACGGGTCTTCTCTTGCAATGAGAAGGGTCAAAATATTAAGCCAAGTGTGGATTGCCAAGCTTTACAGGCATTATGAAAAGCTTTAAAAGGCGCAGATTTTATCACGGCGTTTTCCTTCAACGTTACAGCAAGGGATATTAAAACTTTGATTTAATCGTAGAGTGAGAGGTAACTGCCAGGTAGTCGAATCTCACACCCCTGTTAAGACTGAAATCTAAATCACTTGACTTTCATTCATTGCTCTCAATAAATCAAATTAATGTCAATCTTAGACTAACCACGCTCCGATTTATTCAATAGACAAGAGGATGACATTTTATATAGAATGTGTTCGAAGTTCTAAACTTCTAATGTTGCCAGTAGGTAGGTATACTCTAACATTTAGCTTAAGTTTTGGGAAATAGCCATCTCATCTGTATCCCTTAAAATAAAGAATTCAGTTACTTATACATATCCAATGACATAATAGTTATCCCTATCTCAATAACATATATTTCATTTCTTGTAACGTTTATAATACTAGACGTTTTATAAAAAAAAAACATTAGTCTTCTCTGAAAATCAAAACTTACTGTACGATAAAGCTGGCAAGTAGCAGTGCTAATAAAAAGTAATAAAAATAAATAGTCTAATCAATATTGCAACTTGTTTCTTATTACCACATATTAGGGCTTTTTTTCCTTTGTCCACAATATTTATGGGTCAGTGGAGGTGATTTCTGTGTTCTTTATTTAAATGGTACAATTTGAACGTGATATTTTACGTGTTTTATTAGGGTTGTGCTTCGTGAGACATTAAACCAACGCTGATTTGCAACGAAAGTCGAATTGTGAAATAAAATAGGCACTTAATAAGTTATATATTTGCATATTACATTATTGACCTTTTATTTCTCATTGTCTCAGTTGTCTGTGATTAGCGCAGATAAGCAGTCGTTGGATAAATAACCGTTTAAAGTTACCTATAAATAATACGTGACTTTGTTGTATTTGAGAAACAAATATTTGGTTTAAATATGTAGGTTCATCTTTTTTATGTCATACTAACGGCCCGGTACGTGCTTCGCTATGTAGGTATATAAGTGAAAATTAAATTTGCTTTAATCGAAGCACGTCCAAAATGAAATGACTGCATGAATGACATAACAACATGCTTTTACTGTCAACATTGAAAAA
>DWJK01003397.1:0-13187 GCA_018248815.1 Croniades pieria auraria
TGTACCTGCTCGACGACCCGCTCGCCGCCGTCGACGCCAAGGTACTCACGCCTACACATGCATATGCATACTTATACATCCGCGTAAGCTTTTGTGAATGTGTGCGTGTGTGTATAAACTAGTAGTATTCTTAAATGTTAAGCTTCGTATGAGATGACCGGATGTATTATTATTATACAAAACAGTACGCAAACTCTATCGTTCACCACATTACAAGAAAATAAATAAGACAACGGAAACATTAAAGCGGGGAAAGAACAGTAGGCAGCATTATCGCAAAAAGATCGACCTCCTTCCGATAACCTTTCTGTACGGTGCTCACTTAAATAAAATAGATCGTACCTCTAATAAATCGTGTGTATCGTCGGGCAGGTAGCGCAAGCGATATACGAGGAGTGCATCCGCGGCTTCCTGCGCGACAAGGCGACGGTGCTGGTGACGCACCACGTGCAGTACGCGCGCCACGCCGCGCTCGTGTGCGTGCTGCGCGCCGGCAAGGTGCGCGCCGCTCGCTTACTGACTCTTATATAGACAATATATACTTCTATCGCGGCTAAACGCCCTGCCTGCTGACGGCCAGCAGCGAGTGTACGTGGCGCGAGAAGCTGTGTTTTGCAATCCCCAACTCGTTGCCCGGCGAAGGGATTGTGGGGGAGGCCCATGCCCAGCAGAATCCTAATATTGAAATTCTTTAAGAAACAGTGTTAATGTTTAAAAACAAACTGTCTATGACCTTTAAATTTTTAAATGACGTCTCTAAATGATTATCATTTTTATCAATTATGTATGTATATGTGTAGCTATTACAACACAGAAATGTCTAATATGTTAATATATATGACACATTCTGTGAAGTACCCGTGCCCAACAGTGGGTTGATAGAAGAGCTGAGGACGATGATGTTCATGATAAAAATTACATTTTCACAGATAGTAGCGCAAGGCACGTACTACGAGCTGAAGCACAGCGCGGTGCCCGAGCTGGAGAAGTTGATAGAAATGGGGGAGAAGATAGAGGAGGAGAAACAGAAACTGAAGGCTGTAGGCTCGGAGAACTTGGTGCGTATTTAAACATTTTGTGTTATTAAAAACCTTTTTTTGCGCAATTATTAGAGAAAGCAATATTATTAATAATAGGGGCATAGGCAATCGAACAAAATAAATTTTATACTTTTATTACTTTTTTATTTACATCTTTACGCCATTTCGGCGTAGGCAGCGAGGTTCATCCCACATTATTTTTATGAAAATATATGAAATAGACAAATTAAAGTTTAATCAGATGTTATAAATTACGTAACATCACGCCTGTTATCCCCGAAGAGGTAGACAGAGGAGTGAAGAACACTCCCACGTTTCACCAGTTACGTTTACGTCCCACTATGGACGGCGGGCTTCCCACAATAGGTGGCGAGCCTATTGCCATGCACCGGGCACAAATCCAATAGCAAGTGATATTTAAACTTAAAACGCAAATTTTTAAGAGATGCGCGCTAGGATTTGAACCCGGTCTTCCGGAGTGAGAGGTCGGATTTCAAACCACTAGGCTATCACTGCTTCTTCATATTTTGCTTAGTCATATTTTAGTTTTTTTGTGACAAATTTTATATACAACATTTCCTTTAAATCCAACTCACAGGGGTAGCTACCCTAGATCTTATATATCTAATGTAGAAATTATGGTTTTATTTGTATTTGGTTGGACACCAAATACTGTGGCTAAGTAACACTCACCGTCAGTTGCGTTGTTGATCAGTTTTTTTTATATCTATAAAATGAGAAAGGATTCATTGTTTTTGATCCCAAACCGTTTCCTTCAAGGGTTACGATGAAATAGCGAAAACCGAAGCGACTCTTGAAGCACAGCGAAGTGTTAGTAAAAATTGTCTAAAATAATGCTAGAACTTAGTCTCCTTTAGCCATTATTTGTACCAATAAGCCAATGTTTGTATCAACTGCCTTAATAATAGAATATTTACAGTAATGCAATAAAACATTTAATAGATTCATTCGTGTTAGAAATTCTTCATCGAAAAATTGATTTAATTATTATTACGGTTATTTCAATTGATATTTTTAAATGTGACAGAAATTAGTTTAAATAGTTTTTTTCTATACATTAACGTTACAAAATAAGAGGCTTAGAATCATAATAAAAATGACTTTATTTATAATAGTAGTTGATGTACACAATATTGTCGCTATGTAGTGAATAGTTTTCATTATCCCATAACAGATGGCGTTACATGTATTCCGAATCATGGGTAACTGAATTTCATAAAAGTAATAAAGTGAAATTTTAGCTTATTATATTTATAGGAACACGCACACAAGCTGAGGTCCCAGCGATCGATGTCGGAAGCATCTCAGCTGTCGTTCACCATGGATCTGGACAACAACCTGACCCCGGAATATGAAGGTGAGGCTCCTATAAGAATTCTTCATAAGTGGAGTCATTCTTGTATATTGTATTATAGTTATGATATCCTCACAACATGTTTCTTGAGGGGTACGCAGAGAAAACCTGGTAACAAATATCAGTGTCCTCACAGAATTGACGTCCTACTTTTACGTTAATGACCGGGCGTGATGATGTAATAATATTAGATATAATAAATCAGTGGCGCACTATTGGAGAGGCTTATGTTTAGTACGGGATAAAGAAGGGCTGATGATGATGACGTATTGTTGTCTCCAGGAGAAGCCCAGCACAAAGGCTCAGTGGATAACGCGGTGTACGTGGAGTACATAAAGAGCGGCGGCAGCAAGCTGTCTATGACGCTGCTCTTCGCTCTGTTCATCCTGGCGCAGGTGTTCTACTCGGCGTGCGATCTGTGGCTCAAGGAGTGGTGAGAACCTGTTAGCCCATATTTATGTTACCGTTGATAAATCGATATTTCGCTAGCGATTTCATGATTTAGATTCGACCATGTTAAATGGACTAACCAATACTAACAGCCACTTGTAACTTCTGCTCGCACACTTGCTGTTAAACTTTAGGAAAACCGGAGCGGCACGGTTTTGGAAATATTGTATGGGGTTTTTCGAGAAGAGCTCAAATAAAGCAACTTGAACAAATGCTGTCACTTGTTTCACTTGGTTTGCCATCAGATGGCGCTACGTGTATTTCCAATCATGTTATCTAAATTTCCTGATTACCTCACATAATTGTACGAAAGCTATATAACTTAAGTACTACTATGTACTCATTGAACAATTGAACTTTGAGTCGGTGTCGCATAAATTACTTATGTATGTCTGTGTCAGGGTCAACTTGGAGGAGGCTTACAGCGCCAGCAACGTAGCGGCCAGGAATGCGTCGCTGGAAAATCAGAAAAATGCAACACAGGGTGAGTTTAGTTTCAGAGCTAAGAAAGAGAACTTTACTTACATTTCCTTTACTTAATGTACCGTTATACATATATCATCAATAGCTTCTCTTAGTCCACTGTTAGACGGAGTCCCTTAAGAGGCGCATAATATCCACGCCGTATTACCTACCCCCATTTAAATATATATGTAGTGTACCTAATCTCATAATTATAAGATGAAGGTGTATGTATGTAAGTATATGGAACACACAGTGACGGCCAGTTTCTTTATTTTCACTATAGTTCCAGCGCCAAGCTACCAGGACCTATCGTCCAACTGGCTCCATCTAACTCGAGCTGAATGTGTCTACATCTACGGCAGCCTCATAGCGATCTGCATATTCTTCACGTGGAACAAGCTGGTCGTGTTCTACAACACGTGCATCAAGGCCTCCATCAAGCTACACGACACCATGTTTAGGTGAGCTGTCAAAGAAAACGAATATTTTCCGTATATCACTGAAAATTCTTTAAGGATTAGTGCAAATTTTGCTCACTTTGACCAACAGAATGGTAAGGTTTAAATATATGTAATAATCAATTTAATTTAAATCTTGCCCGAAGAACCCTTGATAATTTTTATCTAGTTATAATATGCATTATTACTTTCAGAGGTGTGACCAACGCTCCTATGTGGTTCTTCTATCACAACCCTTCGGGAAGAATTCTGAACAGATTCTCCAAGGACATGGGCCAGGTGGACACCTTACTGCCGGTCGCCTTAGTGGACTGTCTTGGGGTGAGTATATACACCTCGCATACATTAACTAGACAGCATGCTATTATGTTTAGTTAATGTAGATAGAGTGAGATGGTGAGACGGATAGCACATTCCTTGCAAGTGTTAAATGGATTTAGGTGTTTAAACATCATTTCTCATTACAGATGCCCCATTTCTACAGTGTAGTTGTTGTCAATGTTACATATGTCAATTTAGAACTATTCAGATTGTATGTATACTTCATTTGCTTGAGTATCTCGTTATCATTTATTTATTTCTTTGTAGTGGTTCCATAAATAGTTCATATAGTCTCAATATGTCTGCTATGTACTTGTGACACCAAATTTTCTACATCCCTAGTTCTTCCTGGAAGTGCTGGCCATCTTAGTGGTGGTGTGCTTGGTCAACTGGTGGTTACTGCTGCCTACTGCGCTGGTCGCCACCCTCCTGTTCATGCTTAGAGCCTTATTTCTGAACACCAGTCGCGAACTGAAGAGGATCGAAGCCATTGGTGAGTGTTGTGTTACGTAGACACAGAATAGGACGTCTGACATGAGGACGTCAAACATTTATGCAGACATTTTATTGAAGTAACTCTATTGAAGTATTTTATGGAAGTATGTAAATAACAAGGTGGATATCATTATCCGTCTGTCCACCAGCTCGCAGTCCAAGCTTAAACCACGCCGCGGCCACAGCCAACGGGCTGACAACGATCAGGTCGACGAGGGAGCAGCAGCGCGCCCTGGCGAGGGAATTCGACAAGCTACAAGATCTGCATAGCTCGGCCTGGACCCTTGTCCTCGCCACCAACCGAGGGTTCGGCTTCTGGATGGATATGGTGTGCTGCCTTTATCTGGGATGCGTCACTTTCAGCTTCTTCCTCTTCGCTGGACGTGGTGAGTTCTAGAAATTGCCTCCTGATCTTAAGGGTAGGCTGCTACTGAAGATGGTCGTTTATTTATTTACAGCTTAAAGAGCCTAATAATAGATTTTTATATCCAGTAGAGAAGATGTACTAAATTGTTCTTAGATATTGGACTGACTGGCTGGTTCAGTTGTTAGTATATATATTGTTAGTATACAGATGACAGAGCCATGGGTCAAGTCTTACATTTCCAACTAAACAAATCTTTGTGCCACAAACATTTTGTGTCTAAGTGTAAAAAAAAGCATTTATAGTATATATTTATAAACATCTAAAGTATATATTTATATGAATGTATGTGTCTTTATAAGCCATCTAATTACCATAATATAGGTTTTGCCTATTTTTAGATCAGATGGGTGTTAGTGGAGATGTCATAAGATGTTACTATTACTATATTATTAATTGTACCATCTCATTGTGTCTCTCTCACATTTCTTCAAACTAATTTGGATATTAGCTCGATTTGTCTTAATGATTTCCTTATAGACAGCTTGGGAGGCAGTGTCGGTTTGGCTATAACACAAGTGATTGGGCTCGTCGGCATGTGTCAGTACGGTATGCGGCAGACCGCGGAAGTCGAGAACCAGATGACCTCTGTAAGTTGGAGAATTATTTACTGCTGTCTAGATGTAGCTGTCGTACATGTGAACAAACTATTAATAAATGTTTTTATCTTACATTGGTACCAACACAGGCTTGCAGCAAAACTTCAACTTTCTGTTGCTTTAAATAATGTTACAATTACAATGTGGACATTAGCTTCTCCATCATCAACCCTTTTATCATTCCACAGTTGGATACAGGTCTCCTCTCAAAATGAGAAAGCTTAAATTCTGCTAATTATGTTATTGTATAGTTGAAAAAAAGTGCTCAAAAGTATTCCAATATTACCAGGTTGAAAGAATCTTGGAATATACCAATCTACCACCAGAGCAACCAGTGGAAGTGGACTACAAAGAACTGAAAGCTGAACATCCTGATCTAGACTTCGACAAGTGGCCCAGTAAAGGTATTATCTTCTTTTAACTCATTCTCTACATGAAAGTTTTCCTGTCTTGGTATCTATGCTACTTCAGAATATGGATATAGAATTTTTAATCTTTTGGAGTGATTATTTAAAGGTTCCTATCTCAATAACTAAGATATAAAATACATATTGTGTATGCTTGTTTGAAATTTTTAGAGTTATAAATGAAGTAGAGAATGTTGGTTACTATGAATACATTATTCTATCAATCTCTCACATAAATGAAGTGCAAAATAAACGTGTACATATGTGTGTTTTTTTGTTTTTTGTTAAGATTCGAAGTGATAATTATCGTTGATAAATATTTTGATAACTATCGTGATCATCATCATAATAAATCTGCTTTGATAATTATTTTAATAATAATAAAATATCGTTTTACGGGTATCCAAACGTGACTCGCCGCTTCTGCGTGTGTTTAAGCATTTTAAGGGCAACGTTTTATGCAAACGCGCCCGTAGTATAACGCGACTAACTGTCAACTTAAAAATAATAACCTAAAAAACTGCTACAAACCTCAACATGTTTATCAACAAGCAAATTGAATAGTGGATATGTTTCGAAATTAGTATTTGTGTTTAGTTTTATTTATCACTTTTTAACTAAGAGAAAGAATGCATTGTATACCAAAATACCGAAAATGAAAAACCCTGTGTAAGATGATAATTATCAAAGTATATATTTATCTTGGTAATTTTGAGCCCTGCTTTTTGTTATAGCAGTATTTTGAGTAAAAAACGTAACGTCACGCCTTTAATCCCTGAAGGAGTAGACAGAGAAGTGTAGTACACCTCCGCGTTTCACCAGTTATGTTTACGTCCCATGGAATAGGTTGTGAGCCTATTGCCATATACTGGGCACATTTCCAGACTCAGTACCCGACCCAGGATTTGAATCCAAGACCTCCCGATCGGCAGTTGCGCTTGTAACCGCTCGACCAACGAAGCAGTTTTTGAGTAGTTTTTTCCCGATTCTATGTATTATTTTCAACAGGTGAAATAGTGTTCGACGACGTGTCTTTGATATATGAGAAGCCCCCTAAAAAGATGGGGGGCCAAGATGATATCAAGCTGGAGGAGCCGATATATGCTATTCGCAATGTCAGCTTCACCATCCAACCCGGCGAGAAGGTGGCTGTGGTGGGTAGGACCGGTGCTGGCAAGAGTTCCCTCGTCGCCGCTCTGTTCAGGTATGTTAAGTATCTTTTGTGAAGACGATAAAAGGTCATGGATCTACATTTTGGCAACATGATGGTGACCATATATGTAGATGTTTTGAGGTGTGTCGTCTATCTGTAAGCTACGATTTTAATTAAAGGAAATATTTAAAAAAAACATATACCGATAACGTGTTGCGTCACATGATATGGAGTGTAAATGCATATTTATTGAGAAACCATGCCACCACATAATTAACTCTAGTCTAGGTCGAGTGGTAGAGAATTTTTTTGGGCATTTAAGTCGCCCCCTGTAACGTCGGTCTCGGTTATAAGTAAAGAGAAAATATATGAAATAAAGTACTAAATCTGTTTTTGTTCAGACACATAGTTCCATAGTAGTGGTGTTGTGTGTGCAGGCTGGGCGGCGTGTCGGGGCGCGTGCACGTGGACGGCGTGTGCGCGCGCGGCGCCGGCCTGCGCGCCTGGCGCTCGCGCCTCGTGGCGCTGCCGCAGCGCCCCGCGCTCTTCGCCGCCGCGCTGCGCGACAACCTCGACCCCGCGCAGCGCTACTCCGACGCGCACCTGCTCGCTGCGCTGCACGAGGTCACACGCCCGCACACACACACACACACGCACACGCACACACATACGCACACACACACGAGCGTGTGCGCGCGCGCGCGCGTTTACACAGCCTCCATGAAAGTTTAAAATAATCGATGAAATCATTCTATCGTTATATCCTTCCAATTTAAACCTAACACTAATTCAATTGACATAACACACATGTTCAGATTCAATGTATCTACAATTGTAAGCATGCCCTATTAGAAACTATGCTTCATTCCATAATATCCTATTAGAAACTATGCTTCATTCAATAATAATCCAGGTGGGTCTGGGCGAGATGCTGGCAGGGCTGGCGGCGGGGCTGTCCACGAAGGTGGGCGACGGCGGCGGCAACCTGTCGGGCGGGCAGCGCCAGCTGGTGTGCCTGGCGCGCGCGCTGCTGGCGCGCCGCGCCGTGCTGGTGCTGGACGAGGCCACCGCCAACGTCGACTCAGAGTGAGTAGCTTACTGGTGGCGCCATCTCTTTTTGCACGCTACAAACTTGATGTTTTACTCCCCCTATTAAATTACTTCACTGCGGCCTTCTTTTATTGCTTATTATGAAGTCGTAGTCTTACCTATATTAATAACGGGTATAATTGCATAGATCACATATTAAAATAAGTTATTAATGTTATTTCAATCTTATACATTGACTTGTACTAAATATAAGATATTTTTAACATATTCACAATTGAATAAAACAAATAAGTAAATTTTCGGACCCAAATTCCGATATTAAGATTCGTTGCCTCGCGTTGGCATGGACTTATTAACACACCCACGCACATGCACGTAAAATTAAAAAAAGATCAACATAACCTAAACATACAAGCCTAATAGTTTAAATTCAGCCTCGAATTCATTTTGTCCATTAAATATCCTACCCTTTCGTCTGAGAGGACTTCATAACCCATAAATATCTCGTTACAGGACAGACAAGCACATCCAGGAGACGATCCGCACCAAGTTCGCAGACTCCACGGTGCTGACCATCGCGCACAGACTCAACACCGTCATGGACTACGACCGGGTCATCGTCATGGACAAGTGAGTTGTTGGTCGAACTTTTGCAACTTCTCTTTCTCACTTTACTACAAGAGGAGAGGAGGAGAACTTCCTCCCCGTCTAACCAATATATTTCATTTTATATTTATATACGTTTTAGGGTTTTTGTTATTACAATTGTTATTATTATTACATTGTAGCTTGGTTGCGTATTGCTATCCCAAGTCAATATGAAATTAATTTACGTTCACACAGCGAAACACGTACATGCTTATACACACATACAACATATGACCCATATACCATCAATTAATCTTTCTCCTTCTAATAGAATGGTCACTTGTAAATAACAGGACTATAAAAGGTCGCATTGGTGATGGTGATGATGAGGATGATGATGATTCGTTTCAGGGGACGTGTGGTGGAATCTGGACACCCGTATGAGCTTCTGACACAGAGCAGTCAGAATAGTCAGCCGATGAAAACCAATGTACCAGTCAGACGGATGATACTCTCCAAGAGTCAGGTGAGCGAAACTCAAAATGATAAGGTACATTTATACTTCAAAACTGATTCACTTTGAACACTTTGAACATATTGATATTATCATCACTTTTGAATATTATTACCAGCTGTGGAGGACAGATGTTTAAAAAATTTTAGGTTGAATAATGCTTGTTTATAGAAGAATATATGTTTGTTTTTGGCCAGGTTATAACTTGTAGTATGACCCTCAGTATTTGTTCTAAGTGTGGGCGTAAAATAGCTGAGTGCTCGCCGGTGTAGATATTTATGTACATGTAGATATTTATGTATGAAGTTTATTATCTAATCACTAATCATAGTTCGCTTTTTTGGGATCGGATAACCTTATATATAATTATTATCTAAATCCAAATAAGGAATCTCTAATCTATAGTCTCCAAGCGAGTGACGTGTTAATTCAACCAATAGCAAAGAGAACGTGATTCATTTGATGTACAATAGTTAACTTACAACTACCCACATATAAGAATGTGAATATTGTCTAAGTAACCCTGTAACAAAAAGTGTATATGGGTTTTTACATACAAATGTAAGAGAAAATTTGTAATTATGTTGTTCCAGGCGCCGCTAGCGATTCCAGAGGACGTCGCGTACGAGAGTCCCGAAGGACGGGACGAGAACGAAACTTTAATCGTGTCCAAGGATAGGATTCGTACTTACTCCAACAGGTATTAAGTCGTTTGTTCACTTACATTCAAACAATGTTTTTTGATTAAAACAGTCACATTTAAATCTTTTAACAACTTACATAATATAGTTTTTCTTCTGAAGAACAACACCAGCCGTATATAAACTTAGAAGTCATTCTGGTCCATATATACAATTTACAGTCAGGCCGATAATCGTAGAGAAGTTAGACCAACCCATGGTCCTTGGTGGGGCGGATGTAAAATGTGCATTGTACTAATTGTAAATGTTATGGCAATTGAAAGAAAAAGAGAGAGAAGGAGAGTTAATTCCAAACCTATTTCACTTCTCGTTGATTTAATCGCAATGAAAATTCGTTTTGTTACAACAATATGACAGGCTGTTTAAATAATAAAAAAACAAGGCTTTGTCGTTTACATTTCATACTGTTTTCATATTTCTTTATAATTCCATTAAATTTAGTTCAGCATGAAACCATAATGGACAGTGTAGAGGCTACTTAAGCAAGGAAGTTACTTAATCAATTACAGAAGTTATAGTAAGTATGGATGGTATATATTTACCAGGTCGGAGCAGAGCGAGGCGGAGGGCGGTATATTCAAGAGCCTGGTGGAGCAGACGGGGCAGGAGACGGCCGCCCTGCTGTACCAGATGGCTGAATCGGTCAGTCCATCTTACATTAGACCATTACTTACATCTTACTCAGTCTGGGTTGACAACGTTTTTTATTTGGGTTTTATTTGTTTTGTATACAATCTGATGGTCGCTATTTTACTCAGCGTGGTTGTAAATGGGGCATCATGGTCGAAAAAACACTAAGCTTCCGTCTAGTGGCTGATGTAGGTTCAGCACTAAAACTAAACAATGGCCAGTGGTAAATTTGATAATGTTTAAAAATTTTGGTTGCATTGGATAAACCTCCTCATTTTTCTATTTGCAGAGTTATAAGAAATTACAAGAAAAGAAGAACTGTTAAAAAAGAAAACCTATCACAAAGTGTACCTCAGAACGCTGCCAATTGTATTACTGAATATTATCCAAGATCTTTACATATTTACACTAATATTAAACCGTTTAAATAAATTTTATTGTAGACATAATATTATTAATGCTCTGGTATTCAAATTTTTAAACAGAGGGCGCTAGTAGACGTTATTGTCTTAGTACTTACATATGCTGCTCTAGAGTTGTTATTACGTTGATACCGATAATATAATTATTGATCGTCTAAAATGTCATTTATCTGTTTTTAAGAAAGTAGTGTAAGGAAAACAAGCTAACACTGACAATTTCTCATTCTCAATAATGTTGTCAGTCTTTGCTTAATAATCACTTCATCTTAATAAAGACACTTTGAAGATTTACGCAAAGCTATTTTAATAATAAAATTATGTCTACAACTTAATAATAATATTATCAATTGAAACTGCCTCAAATACGTCGACCAAGAGTGAAAGTGAGAATAAAGAGAAGGCGAAAATCTGAAAAATGCTCTGAAATATATCGTAAAAAACTAGAAACCTTATGCTCTAGATTTTTCACGATAACATTGAGTCTGCAATGTTAATGTTTCAAAGCGTTTTTGAGGATATGCAACAGATATGTACTAATAGAGAAGGAAAGAGATAGGTATATGCCTGTGATTTGTCAGTAAAGAGTTTTGTATTAAAAAAAATACGTAGGTCAATTTATATCCATAGCTATTTAATGTCTGCCTTATATAAAAGCAATTCTATATTAATATTCCTTAGGATTTTCCTATATCCGTTGGGTTTCTGGATTACCAACGAACCGCCTTTAAACTTGTATACATACCCAATATATGTATATTTTGATGTTGCCAGTATAAAAATATTTAAGGAACTTTTTCCTTAGAATTACCACGAATATTATTAACTCAATAATATTTGAATTAAGTCTACCAAGAATCAAAGCCTGTCCCCTCCCTAACCTCTCCCGCCCCGCCCACTTTTTCTCTTTCTCCTTTGACAACATCCATACAGCTCTTACAGCTCTAAAATACTACTATTTTCCACGTGACAGTTATAATAATTATGTACTTACGTGTACTTAATTTTGTACTTAATTATTCATTCATAGTTATTGTTAGAGTTTTTCAAATATCTCAATCTACCCCCAGTGAGTGTTGATTACCAGCATTGATCTGTTTGTAATCAATTTATAAACGATTTCTTTAACTGAGCATTGTCTATGTTTAATTTTGGATAATTAACTTAAGTAGTTGAATTTATTAATCGTAAGTTATTAGATTAAAATTGAATATTCTCATTGAGAGAGTGCATATGTACCTTTATATCAGAAACAAGTAAATTAGATCGATTATTTCATTGAGTATTAAATATTTCGAATTATTCGGTTTAAAACTGTCAATTATAATTAGTATAATGAGAAAATATTCTATAATTTATGTTATGTCAATGACCTTAACACTGTGCAGTATGGTCTTGACTTTCCCGTTCTGAGAGAACAATATCCAACAGTAGACGATAAATGGGTTGATGAGAGATAAAAGTTGAGAAAATTAAAAATTTCTATGGTTTTTATTACCTATACTTAATTTGAACTTCCACTGTATCTAGAGTCTCATCATTGTCATGTGCTCTTGCATTTCTTTATTATTATTGTTATATCACGCCAGATCGTTAGCCGGATAAGCTGAGGGCACAGAGTTTTGATTATCTCAAGCCATACAGATCTTTATATATATATATATATATATATATATACGTTAATGTAATTTAAAAATAGTGCTTAATAGCATTTATATTACAATGTTTTTTTACTATGCCGGCAGTAGAATTTGATTATTTTAAATATGATAATTATTTGTTTAAATATCCCACTAAATTGTAAAAAATGTATAATACTTTGAATACCTATAATTGAATGAGTCAATTTTAACTTTGATGATACTCATACTCAATTTGTGGGTTCTTCGTTTTGTTGATTTGTTTAAATTTATTAGTCATTTTTGTTTTACTGGGTGCTTACTTTGCATATGATTAAAGTTTAACAAACTGTACTTAGATGTCAGATTCCTTATGGGGTAGACAGAAACCCCGAAGTTCCTTAAATCTCAATTCTTAAATTATTGACATAATTCTTCTAAATTCTCTGTTAATTACCGGGATTGATCAATATACATAC
>DWJK01003398.1:0-13186 GCA_018248815.1 Croniades pieria auraria
CGCCATCTATTGAAGTAGCTTTAGTGTTGCTGTGTCGGTAAAGCAGTAAAGTTTTTCATTGCCTGAAAACACGGATAAAACGCATTTTCTAAAAGTGAAACCTAGCTGGATCGATTTATCGCAACTGAAACCCCCTGCTGCTAAAGTTCATGAAAGTCTTAGAAGCTGTTTCCGAGATTTGGATTATATACATACATACAAGAATTGCTCGTTTAAAGGTATAGAGAGATGACAACTTTGTTAAAAAACTTGTTACTTTTATCTATAATTTTCTGTATGGTGTCTGAAGGTATCCAACCTGCACTGTGCCTGCGTGGGAGACCAGCCCCTTCTCTTTCTGAGATGAGACTCACATCCAGCTGTGGAACGATAATTGGGTCGATGTTGATTACGTATCCGTACTCAAACTTCGTAAGACTAGTCATCAGCTGCTCGATTTGCTTAGTCGCATTTCATCGCTTGGCCTGTTGGTTCAGTGTGCCGTGAGCCTGACTGCTGGTCCGAGGGTCGTGGGTTTGATTCCCCCGCAGAATAAATATTTATGTTGGAGCATAAGTATTTGTTCTGTCTGCGTTTAAAAAAGTAGCTGTATATACATATATATGTGTTGTCGTTTTGTTACTATGACACAAGGTTTCTTGATGGTTACTTTGGGAGCACATGGCCGTGTCTGGACTTATCTTCAAATATATGATATGTCTAGTTCTCTATGTTCTAGATATACAATGAAGAATAAATTGTATTGTATTATATTATCTCTCAACATATTATTTTCGCATTCTTTTATCTGTCATACTATTCTATATACAATGTTAACAGTCATTACTTCAGATAACATAACATCACGCCTGTAATCCCCGATGAGGTAAACAGAGGAGTGTAGCACACTTCCCACGTTTCACCAGTTACGTTTACGTCCCATGGAATAGGTGGTTAGCCGGTTGCTAGGCACCGGGCACATATTCAGACTCCGAGTCACTACTAGAAATTTTAAATTAGAAAAGTCCGTTAGTACCTGACCCGGGATTTGAACCCAGGACCTCCCGATCGGCAGTCGTGCGTGCAACCACTCGACCAACGAGGCAGTCATTACTTCAGATAATTATTGATATAAAACGTATCGATGCTTTGTGAATGTTGCACGCGTTACATTATTCTTTGTGAATATTTAATTACACGAGATCATTACATCGCGCCCTTTGTCCCTATCGTAATTACATACACACAGTAATTACCTGTTTCCATGTTACCTGTTTCCATGTTACGTGTTTCCATGTTACCTGTTTCCATGTTACCTGTTTCCATGTTACCTGTTTCCATGTTACCTGTTTCCATGTTACCTGTTCCCATGTTACGTTTATTCTGGTTCTTCGGACTTAAACGCATGTGGTGCTATGTTATCAGTAGCAATAGCACTTCTCTATGTATTTTTACTTATGTACACGAGTATTGGGCATATCATGTAAGTAACTATCAAAACATTTTTTATATTTTCGCAATTTGTATGCAAATGTTACAAGCCGTTATCGGTTAGGTAATTAAACTTCATAATGTTTTTTTAACGTTTCACGTTCGTCTGTGCCTGTGATAAGTGCGGGTGCTATGTAACGATGGATCATGGACTGATCTATTCGTTCAGTGGTTAGTGCCAACCGGCCGCGCTGGGGGCCGTGGGTTCGATTCGCAGCAAAAACTAATAATGATTTTGTATGCACGAGTATATATTACTAGTTTAGTTGCCATGTTGTCTGTATGTACTTGCAACGCTCTGTTACACATGCTAATTTCATATAGGCGACCGTGCTGCCATCTATTAGTATCAAATGGTTCCACTACCTAACAAACACTCGAGTGTGGGTACAAGAGTATTGAAGACCAAATATTACTGTATGTGAAGGTTATTAAATTCAACATTTTCGTATAGTTCCCCCTTATTCGCAACACTTAACGGACGAGCTACGTAGATATACGTTTTTGCATGAATTTTTTGTATGTTGCATTTTGGGTCTTCTTTCATGTACACTGTTTTTTTATGCTATTTATTTACAGTACTATAGTACCTGATATGAAAAGGTCAGAATGGAAGTCAGAATGGAAATCGGAATGGAAATCGGAATGGAAGTCAGAATGGAAGTCAAAAAGGAAATCAAAATGGAAAATCGTAAATCTACGGGGCCCGTCTGTTATGTGTTAAGATATTTAGGTATATATGTCCCCTAGAAGGTCTTGCTATCATAATTAGCAATTCCCAGTAGTTCTCCACGGAGTGGGCAGTCGGACCCGGTGTATCGAAATACGCTTGACCCCTATTAAATGGGACGTTAACACAACTGGTGTAAAATAGAGTGCTACACTCCCTGCCTAGCTCTTTGGAGACGTGCGGGCGTGATGTTATATTCTCTATCGAAATTGCTATCACCTCGCCCGAAGCTCGCGCTAACGTGAACCGGATATAACTGGCGGTGAGTGAAATATAATGAAAAAACGCATAATCTAAGATGTGGATTTGCATAGATACATTAACAATGGATGAATTCAATTAAAATTAATTAACAGTTCTACACACACACCGGGTAAGCTCATTATATTAGCTGTGAATATACTAAACCTTTTGACCGTTGGTCGAGTGGCTGCAAACGCGACTGCCGATCGAGAGGTCCCGGACTCAAACTTCGCGTCGTATACTATTGGATTTTTCTAAATTAGATTTTCTAGTAGAAGCTCGGAGGCTGGATCTGTAACGTAAAACGTAACCGGGTCGGGTACCGTTTGATTTTTCTAATTTTGAATTTCTAGTAGTGACTCGGAGGCTGGATGTGTCCCCGGGGTATGACCAATAGGCTTACCACCTATTCCATTGTGGGACTTAAACGTAACTGGTGAACCGTGGGAATGTACTACACTCCTCTGCCTACCCTTCGGGAACTACAGGTGTGATGTTATGTTGACCATACTTAAAACTTTAATTTGTTAACGATTTCCATACTACCAGAGATAATATAAATTTATATTTCAGTTTGTTTCCTCTCAATAATCTTATCTATTTATATTAATGGCTAGTTTTGACTTGTAAGAAATGGATGTTCTATCTCACTCTCACAGCGCTTGTCCATATATCTATCACTATCGCACGGTAGCGACAAGTTTGAGCAGGTAAACTTATATTTCAATATCAAATAGCCAATACAAATTGGTGAGAACTCGAAATATTAATTAACATTCGGAGTAAATGTAACATGTAATATTCGCAAATATTTGGTTCGGGTCCGTCGTGACTTATATCCTTTCATATCCCGGTTACCCCCTTCATTATAATGGCGTGTTGACGGATAGATGCCGTGGCCTTTACTCCTACACACTTTTACTGAAGGGTCATTTAAAATAATGACAAAATATGAATAAATCGGAAACACGAAGTATTTCCTGTTAAATTTTCAGTTTCGAATTTCATAGATAGTCGGTTTATTAAAAGCACGTTACAAAAACATCGTATTATGACATAATTTATGTCATTGTATACGGTCAGAGAGACAAGGAAAGAGACAGAGGCGCCGCCAAGCGGCACATATTATAACTACTTATGTGGACTTTGACGTGCACATACATTTCATGCATTTAATTAGAAAATTATTCCTACATTACTAATATAATTAAGTTGAATACATTATCAAGGCTATTAGAGTTAATTTCGAAAATTTAATCGTTTTTGAGAAATCTGTCTGTCAAGTCTTCAAACCAATGTTTTTGTTTTTATTACATGGAGAGTGCGTCTTAGTGATTCGAAATTCGAATTTAAAAATTGTCTATCATAGAGCAATGTAAATTTTAATATAATAGTTTCCAGCAGTTAAAAAAAGTGATAGCCTGCTGGGTAAGAATTCAGCCTCTCAATCCGGGGGTCCTGGTTTCAAATTCATGGCGCGCACCTCATTACAAAAGCGGGATTAAGTTTAAATATCACTTGCTGACGGTGAAGGAAAACATCGCCATGAAATCAGCACATCTTAGATTTTTTTTTAAATTCTAAGCTGTGTGAAGTCTGTCAACCCGCACTTGGCCAGCGTAGCTGACTTTGTCCTTCACCCTCTCAATATGAGAGGAGACCCATATTCTAACAATGAAATTATAAATGGCTCGATTATTATTACTGTTATTTTAGTTTCCCACCAGTGTTACAGAAAAATATTCTTTAGTTAGGTTTCAAATATTTACAGAACAATAATTTTTTTTTATTTATTGCTTTAACTTGTTATTTCATTATTTACCTCGTCGTTATGTTATATATTCAATCAATAGCGATAGAAACCATGCGAGGAAGTAAACTTAAGAAAATGCTTCTGAATCTGCATGTTTAATTAATATGATATAAAGTATTTTGACATATAAATTGGCGGGTAATATTTCAGATAGTGTTTTTTTTAATGTTTCTAATTATGTCTATATAGTGCCAGTGCAAGCATTATTACGAAGTTATTGACGAATTTATTGTTAGAACTTAATGTAATAAATTTAATTTATGTTTTGCTCTTGATTGTCTGGTTGTCGGTCCACGAGTATGGGAGAAGCGACCATCTCAGTAGTAGGACAGATACAAAAATTAATGGCATTTGTCCTAAATCATGTCTATTAACAGTGAACAATTAATAAATTAAATAATTATGAAAATTATTTTTTCATTAATGTCGTCATCATGTAAATCAATTATTACATCTTATGATGTTTCTATATATTTTACTATTAAATGTTTCGTGAGTATTTATACCCATGATTAAATATGTACCGGCTTCACTCACGTACGTCAGTCTCCGTCGTGAGCTCGCTGCAAGCGGCGGGAGCTCGTGAGGAGAGGAGACCTCGTACAGCTTCGAAACTAGTCGGGCCCTCCCGATAAACGTACGTGAGTTAAGCCGATACATATTTAATCATTTCTACATATTGTTCACAAAAAGATCTTAGTATTAATACATACTTAAGTATAATCATATGATTTTGTTTTCAATAATTACATTTCATGTTTCAGTTTGACGAGTTCGTGCGGTCAATAAAAGTGGACGCCGACTCGCCCCTCTTCAGACTCGTCACAGACGGACAGCCGCCTCTCAGGTATACAATACATTCCTCATCATGCTCATTATCATCAGCCTTTATTATTTCACTGCTGAACAATGTAATAACTTGGAATTTACGGCAAGTGATTTCTTATACTTATGTACATACATATGTATGTATGTATGAACATGTGTACTTACATAATTGTGATATTTCATCTTAAAATTTCTACAATATTTTCCATAAATGTAGATACTTAGATGTGTGATACTTTTCTTTTAAAAAATCAAAATATAAAAAACGCTACGAATTAAAAAAAAATTGAACATAGACAGAACCATCAACAACAAAGTATGTGCGGTCATACTTACCACTTAACTCACATGCATATATATAATATTATTTACTAATAATAATAAATAATATTATTTACTCACATACAATATATGTCGCAAATGGGTAATTATGATTTATGTGCATAACTTGTATTTGTTGGTTGGTTAATTAGCAAAATCGTTAACGAGTCTCGCAACTGTTCATTATATACATACGCGCACTCACTCACTTAACACACATACACATATATATGTCGTACACCGTACAGTGCAGTGTACTTAGGCAGTGCTATATGCCCTGGTGACGGATGGCAGCATAGCCGCGCGAGAAGCTTTTCCCTGCGACATTCAACTCATACCCGGCGTTGGGGCAAAAAATAAATAAAAAAGCACTCGATTGCCTTGTTGGTCGAGTGGGTTGCATACGCGACTCTCGATCGGGAGGTCCTGAGTTAAAAAGTCCTATTGGACTTTTCTAATTTAGGATTTGTACTAGTGACTCGGAATCTGGATGTGTACCCGGTATATGGCAATTGGCTCACCACCTATTCCATGGGACTTAAACGTAACCTGGTGAAACGTGGAAGTGTATTACACTCCTCTGCCTACCCCTTCGCGGATTACAGGTGTGGTGTTACTTTTTTAAAAATAGGTACACCACTTAGAGGAGAACTATGTCTAACACTAGACAGATTTGGGACCATCTGATGATGTATGGGTGGACGGAAACACAGCATAAAGTGAAATGCAAAAAATGTATATCAAATGACAATAAAACGTAAAAATTATAGCTATATATGGCCGTCGAATCGTAAAGTAGGTGGAGTCTGATCTATGGTAACCAGACAGCTGATGCTTATTGGGGAAAAACTTAAAGTCCTAAAGGCCTGACGGAAAGTTATTTTAACAGACAAACATATATAACGGCTAATATCAGCGACACCTTGTGACAGACGATAGTACTAATCTTGAAGATTTATAAGATAGTGCTGCCCTCTGTTGACTAACAACATTGTGCGATTACCCACAATAAAGGCCGCTCGAGGATATGTTAGCTCTACAAGTATGTTAACTAAGCGTTACATGGTGTCGGGGTTTCTTATGTCTGAATTCGTATTGTTGACACTTTTAATGTAGGAATGAAAGAAGTCTGTCAAGACTGCACCAAGTGGAGATTTTTAGTCTCTACATCTACACTTATAAGAAAATCGAATTGAAAATGTATGTATAAATTCTGGATGTCTCTGTTTCCAGACAATGCCTGCATCCAGAAGCCTGCAGCAAAGACATCACCCTGCCGTCGTACTACTCCCGGTTCCATGACCTGAGGAAGGAGTACGTGAGAGCCTATACCTTGAGAGCGGTGACTCCGAGGTCGCAACCCGCGCCCCCTCCACCAGACCACCCCGGCTGTCTACTGGACATGCTTAACTGTATCCTTTTCACCATTTCTCTCTAAATATTTTTGGTCGTCGTAATTAAAAGCAATAAGGGAAGAATAAATTAGAGAAAAAATAAGGTCGGGCTAAATATATATATAATCTGAAATCGTCATACCATTGGTGGATGTTGCAAGCATGTTGCTCATATTCTAAATCAGCGATGACCACTTACCGTCAGTTAGCCCATGTGGGTGTTCAGTTGTAAAATAAAAATAAAAAATGACTGTCTTATGTCAAATGGCTGTCAACACTGAAATTCTTGTTAAAAGCTTATAAATGTTCATTAAAATTAGATTTTGCTTTCGACGAGATATCACCCTCCAATCACCTAACGCACTAAACTATAAAAGAACAAAATATCTTATTACGTAAACATTTCATTTCCACAATATTCGTTTAAAGCGAAACGAATGCATGCTGCTAGTGATCCGCACCCTATTATTACAATACAATATGTAACATCAGCGTAACATCACGCCTGTAATCCCCGAAGAGGTAGGCAGAGGAGGGTAGTACACTCCCACGTTTCACCAGTTACGTTTACGTCCCATGGAATAGGAAGTGAGCCTATTGCAATACAATACAATACAAAAAATCTGTATTTCCCACCACGTAAATTATAAACAAAAAAAAATGAAGATAAAGCAGGTAGCAACGGGCGGTCTTATCGCTTAGAGCGATCTCTTCCAGACAACCAACATGTAGGACAAGATTGGAGGAAAAACAACAAATGGGCATGGCGTACAAAAGTATTATTATATCCCTACGCTAAACGGGGCAGGCAGAGAGCACCTAATTCGAACCTATCCTTACCTTATACTACTACAGTCATCGCTCTTTTCATACACATGTTCGTATTTACAACGAATGTCACAAATTATATATGTACATACAATGAAGTACAGAACGACGCGCAGGTCAGTCGTTTATTATGTATTTATATATTCGTGTTACCAGCCTATTTGAATGGTATAAATTAACACGGTATTCATGGATATCGATTTAGATTAGATTCGATCGATCGGTTAAGTAGGGTAGTCTGATTTTTATTAGCTGTAAGCTTAGATCTAAGTTTAGGTTAGATCGGGTTAGATTAGGACAAGTTAGGTTAGGTTGAGTTAGGTTAGTTTGGGTTAGGTTAGGTTGGGTTAGGTTAGCTTACGTTAGGTTACGTTAGGTTAGGTTAGGTTAGGTTGGATTAGAGTTGGGTTAGGTTTGGTCTGTTTGTCCTATAATTACATTTTTTAGTCTTACCTTGAATACGTCTTGTCTGTAAGAGCGAGAAAGATTTAGGAATCTGCCTCGCGGATCTAATGCTGGTTGGCAGTAAACAATGTCACCAACAGTAGAGTATAAAAAAATAAGGATAAGAATGCTAGTGATGTATTTCACTAGTGTCGTTAGTTATATTTTATATAAGGGTCGGCAATAAACTCATCCCCTATTCCACTAGGACGTATGAAATGACTGTGGAATCGTGGTAATACTCCACTACTCTACGTACAAATACAAGCGTGATGTTATTTTATGTTAAGACTAAATGCTTTATCATACAATACGTCAAGATATAGAATGCGTACTTGTAACGCGTTAAAAAAGTATTGACGTAAATGAACGAGGAAAACATTTAAACATATTGGGTGCCAAAATAAATATTCATAAGATTTTTTGCAGTAACAGTCGACGAAGCATTTTTAAATATTAACATTAAACTCCTTTTTATAATAGTTGAATAAAATAAATTTATAAATCCAAATATATGCATATGTATGATATAATGTACTTGACTGACTCCTTGGTTGAACGGTTGCAAGCGCGACTGCTGATCGGGAGGCCCTGGGTTCAAATCCCGGGTCGGGCACTATTGGAATTTTCTAATTTAGAATGTTTAGTAGTGACTTGAAGTCTGGACCTGTGCCCGATGTATGGCAATAAGCTCACCATCTATTCCATGGGACATTAACGTAACTGGTGAAACGTGGGAATGTACTATACTCACCTGCCGATCCCTTCGGGGATGACAGGCGTGATGTTAGGTTTTTTTTAATATATGTGTATAAAGTGTTAGCTAACTGCTACATCACTCTTCACATCTCGTCCTCGTAATTCAAAATGTTGGCGTTTTCCTATCAAATGTGAAAAAGTCTAATTTTCCTCAAAACACACATTTTATCTTTCTGCATTCTTCTATTCAAAAAATAACTACAGGAAATCTTATCTCTCCTATCCTCATCATCTCGTCGTCCTCTCTTCCTCCCTCTCCTCCACCCTCTCCTCAACCATACAATCTTCTTTGGGCGACTAATATTCTTAAAGAAATGTAAAAAGATTTCTCTTCATCTAGAGATAAAATTGTGTTGTATACAATTAGATATTAATAGCTTCATCCAATATTTCAAGGGTCATATGACTGAATATGTTATATAACATAATTAGCATTTAATGGAAGTATTACATTCTTCTGTCTGTCTGTTTGAAGTTATACAGACGTGATGCTATTATGTGACAATAATGTCTCTATACCATGATGATCAGATTTAGGTATAACACCGTATGTGGGAAACAGCTTCTACGCGGCGGAAGTCAAGGACATGGCCAGCGTCATACAGAAGATAATGGCTGACGGTATGTACTCAACATATTGCTGGAATGGTCAGGCAGATGTGGGTATGCAGATAGGACATGGTATATGTACTGGTATCTATCACTTCCAATTCCTGCAGTCCTATCACCAATCACTACTTATAGAATTGTTGACAACTTTAAGTAACTGACACTAACAGTCCTATTCATACAATTCTGCTCAAGGTTGGTTGTTTTTTATGTACTACCTTGCCTGATGGAAAGCGAGAAGCAGCCTAGGATGTAGCACACTCGCTTAGAAAATGCCTATTCACTCTTGTACATGTCCTTGGGCGGTAATGGCCATTTGCGACTGCTTCCTTCTCTTTGCTACCCTCTTTACTCAGCAACTCATCAAGTAGATAGTCATAGAATAATCAATCTAGGAGCTTCTCCTCATTTACATTCACAATGACAGCTAGCTGTGTGTGAGACAGAACTATATAAGACTCCTTATTAGTCCAAGTGTGGGTTTACGAACATCCACTGAGGATATTTTGTTTAGAATCTATATAACCTTCAAGTTTTTTTTGTTACCAGGATTTATTAAATTTTCCTCTGATACAAACTTTCATCGTTTCCAGGTTTCCGACTAGATTTACCAGAGACGGTCGACTTAGTGCTGGAAACTGGAATTTGGTGAGTACTACTTGTCTTTAATATATTTTTTATATAAATAAAGTACATACTGGCTTAGTTATATGTTTTTCCTGGATAGACAGAATATTTATATCGAAACAATTCCTAATACAATAATCCAATGGTTGGGAAAAGAGAAATGTATAATTTAAAAGTAGAAAGAGAAATAGAAAACTTTTATTTCTTTAAATGCTAAACTCATACAGACAGCAAATTTACAATTAAGACTAAAATGAACACAAAAATTCATAAAATCAATTTAAAAAATGTATAATTAATAAAATATTATGATTTTGCAACTTTATAACCAAGACAAATCAAGCATACGGCGACATGTACCCAAAAGGAGTATATAATTGTCATATACAATACAATAAAATATTTATTGTACATTAAAAAACAGAAACGATTTCAGATAAAGATTATAAACTGACACGTGATATGGGGCCTTATCTTTCCAAGAGCCATTTCTTTAATATATATAACCTTCAAATATTGCAAAACTATTATTACATTAATCCAACGCCTTACAATAAATCGCGAGCAATATTTACAGTCGCAGTTCTGTCGATTCACTTATATTGGCTGCAAGCGTTAAGTTAACCCGCACTTGGGCAGCTTGGCAGACTATGGCCTCAACCCTTCAGATTCTCTAAGGAGAACCGCGTCCAACAGTGGAATGATAAAAGGCCCAACGATGTTGAGAAAAGTTCCATGTGTTCTAGAAGATTCCAAACTTAAACAGTTTGTAAGGGACAAAGGCTTATAAGCCGGCTTGTATCATGGTTAGGTGTCCGTGGGCATTATAGGTAAAAACCTATCAGGGGTAAGCCTATGTCCAGCAGTACATTTAGATTGACGATGTGATATGATAACAGACACGTTACTGTGACGTCAAAGCGTAGATCTCAACCTATGGCCAACGGGTTACACATACTAGCTACTGTTAGAATAAATTAAGTTGGAGATGTACACTATAAATGCTCAGCCCACCCCTTCGGTTAAATATAGACGTGATGTGTTATCGTTATTATCACCAATATCACATTATTCCATCTCATTATCATCATCATCAGCCTACTCCTGTCCGCTGCTGGACATAGGCCTCTCCAATGACACGGCACTGATCTCGATCTTCAGCTCGTCGCATCCATTCACCGCCAGTCACTACGTATATCGTCACGATGTATTATTCCCCTTAATGTCTGTAAATTGGCTTAGTTAGTCATTTTTATTGACGTCACTAAGTCGTTTTAGTGTATGCAGTTTATTTTCCATTGCGTCGCATATTCTGAGTAGTTTTAACTTTTTCAGGTCAGAGCCTCGCATTACGTGATTTTTAGCTACTTTGCTTCAGACAGATACTGTATTTTCAACGACCGTTGTCGAATTGTTCGTTTTAGTCCAATTGTTATTGTTTGCATATTAGGTCCCTTTGCGGGGTAGTCAGAAAGCACGGAATGCAAATGACATATTTGCATTGGATTTTTCTAAATTAGAATTTCTAGTAGTGACTCGGTGTCGGAGTCTGGATTTGTGCCCGGTGTATGGCAATAGGCTCACACCACTTATTCCAAGGGACGCAATCTTAACTGGTGAAACGTTGGAGTGTACTACACTCCTTTGCCTATCCCTTCGGGCATTACAGGTGTGATGTTACGTTTTTACCATATCTTTATTGTACTATCATTGACAAAATGGATTGCTACGTGCAGTTTCGTATTAATAACTGTGCTGTTAAACATAGTTATTATAATTTAATCGTTAATAATATTCACGACTAGTTTTCCTATCGTTAACTTTGCCGTTAAAATGAAATATGTTACGATTATTCCGTTGCAATAAACGCCTCACGGTGTGAAGGGATTGTAAATTACTCAGTACGATATTTCTTAGAAATTTACGTCATTTTCGTCGGACTGACGCCGGAGTTGACGTGTCGTTGTTCCGGGAATGTACCGGTGATGATGCCATGTGGTGTGTTGGTTATATATTGGTAAGTTAGCGGGACTATTGCTATGCATGGGATGCTCCCCGGTATTGGATACGCTTGGGGCATCCAACGCCATACTGCTCCACTCTGATAATCCGGCCAGCGAATGGTGACGTCCGAAGTACAAAAATGCTTATACAGTATGTTCGTGTATGTGTGAATCTACATTAAAATAATGGAAGCTATATGTATATAGTATGTACCTATACCTTCACGTCGGGTTCCTAATGGCATAGGCAGGGTGCACCTATTTAAAGACCTGACGCGTTTCATCTACAATCTCTTCATACCACATTCGTCTGTAGAAAAACTATAACGTAATAAATGTTAGTTCTTATCTGAGTTTATTAAATTATCGTTTGAGATCACTTAGGGGCTACGCAGAGATTACCATGCACTAAATAACACTATTCTCAAGGACCTAAAGCGTTTTAACATTCTTTTCATTCGACATATTTAAAAAATATATATAACGAAGTTTTTGTTGCGTGTTATCTGATAGAAGGTGTAATTAAATGATTAGCTGCTGCGCTAGAAATCAGAGAACCAAAATAATCCTCGTAACGATGACTCCACTTTTCACATTCGACACAAATGATTACTACAATCATGATTGAGTTGAAGTGAATGATTAAATACGTACCGGCTTAACTCACGTACGTTTTCGGGGCGGCCCGACTAGTTTCGGACCTGTACGAGATCCATCCTCATGAGCTCCCGCCGCTTGCAGCGTGGTCGCGACGGAAACAATGTAACGAATGTTGAAATAATGACTTAGCGTGATTCTCTATCGCATGATGGTGATTAAACCGTATATACTTATATACGTACATATCTTCAAGTCCCTTACGGGGTAGGCAGAGAGCAGAGAGTGCCAAATATCTCTATCTTTGCATACCTACCGTGATTCTTCCACATTCATCAATCACTTCCTACATGCACGCCGGTTTCGGAGACTCTTTATACATCGTGATAAACCGTCATTAACCTTAGAAACCGATTTGGCATCATCAGTCTTTTATTTGCCCACTGCTGGACATAAGCCTCTCCAATAGCGCGCCGCTAACTTCGATTTTCAGCTTCTGGTATCCAACCGCTACGAATCA